>JASAMV010002761.1:0-11680 GCA_030248065.1 Rhynchonema sp. JSB1_4 | reverse complement strand
TTAGGTTTTTACGGTACATTTATGCACGTTTGTTGTTCGTTCAAAGCACATAACACGCCCCTTATTGGCAAATAGACACGAATAAATGCGCTTACAAGCGAAAAAACATCCTTTCAAACCCCTTTTTGGTGGTTTTTGGGGTATTTCTGGGAACAATTTTTCAGGTTGGGGTCAGTCAGTGAATTAGAGGGCTCAAGGCCCCCCGGAATGGAACCTTCCGGAATATACCAAAATGGGGTAAGTAAATTAATCAAGCCCCCCTCTATTTAGGTTTTGCGGTCGCCGATTCCCGCTTTTCGAAGGGAGAGATAGTGTACCCCCCGAGGGGGGAAGGGGGAGGAAAGACCCAGAATGCCGGGAAAAAGTCACTTTTTGAGGTGGAAAATTTGACCTATTTTTGCCCCTTTTTGGAAAAAATTCTCATAAGAAGGGTATTTTGGCGACTTTTGAGAACATTGACCTGAAAATCACACATTTTTGGGCCTAAAAATGCCCATTTTAGGCATAAAAATGGCCATTTTAGGCAAAAATTGGGGGAATTGTGTACCCGGAGGGAGAGATAGGGGATAGTGTACCATCCGAGGGGGGAGATAGCGTACCCGAACCCCGAGGGGGAGGGGACCCCCTCCGCCCAGGCCAAGAACTACACTGGTGCGTCTATCTTCGCTGTTTTTACGCCCAAGTGTAAAATGTATCGTCGTATACAAATTTAGTGATCGCCTGCCTCGCCGTCACCGGCCGCCGCCGCCATTTGACAATCTGAAAATGGCGTCTTCCGGATCCGGTGACTTCAGCGATTTGGCTTTAATGGAACATTCAAATAAAAGTATTTCAATTCCACCCGATGCAGAAATGAGCAAAGTAGTAACTGGAATCGATCACGGAATGGACATTTTTGGCCAGGTTGGTAGGTACCGTAAAAACCTTAATAGAAGGAGGGCTCTATTAATTCACTGACCCGAATCCGAAATTTTTTTCCCAGAAATACCCCAAAAAGCCCCAAAAAGGGGCTTGAAAGGATGTTTTTTCGCTTACAATCGCATTTATTCGATGGCAATGGCCAAAACTTCGGTCAAAATCCAGTAAGTACAAAAACCTGCGCGCTTCGTGCGATTAATGGATTTTAATCGACAAAAATGCAATCTCGCAAAATTAGTCTGGTACAGTATCTCCCCCTAAAAATCTCCTCCCCCGTCCCCCAAAATGAGTCCCCCCCCGGCCGGTATCTCTGTCGATTTTTGGCCCCGTTTTCAGCCACTGGAGGTGGCGATTGTTTCTCAAAGCAAAAACACAAACCTTCGCGAAAAAATGGATCATGTTTGCTATAGTAAATTTCTTATTTCGTTGCTTCATGCTGTTTTACAGCCGCAGGGAAACTCTCGTTTGAAGCCGAAGCAGGCAACAAGCTCAACACACAACAAGAAGCCACGCAGCTGGCTCGTGTGCGTTTCGAATGTTTCAGTCACACAAGCTGTGTGTATCATCAGCTGCGTGGCTTGTGCACTGAGTGTTGAGCTTGTTGTCTGCTTCGACTTCGAACGGGAGTTTCCCTGCGTTTGTAAAAATGCATGAGGCAACGAAATTAGAAACTTAGTATACCAAAATAGGCTAACCAATCCTCAAATAGGTAGCCACTTCAGTATCAAAATCGCCACTCGGATTTGGGGCCACATGGTGATTTTTGCCACTGGCTGTTGAAAAAACCCTGCCCCCACCCAAAGTACAGTACCTCCCCTCAGAAGCAGCCACAGCGCTGGCATGACGCCAACGTTTTGGAATGTCTGGCCTGGGTGACCAGTCCGAAAAGGACCGACGTCATCGACTTTAAATAAAAAAAATGTAATTTTGTAGGCGTAAATTTGCCAAAGTTTCGAGCGATTGAGCAAATGTAGCACGGAACGCTTTTTAGCAGCCGAGCACATCTGGTTCTTCGTGCAGTCGATCGGAATGCGTGATCACGCAACGAAATCTGGCGGTGGCTTTGGCTCGACTCGTCGAAGTTTGTGGAGAAATTGCGAGATTGAAAGATTCTGAAAAGGTGGGTGGAAAAGTTGAAAGCATTCCCTGCACTTTTCACAGTTTTGTGCTCGACGAGAGCTCAGCTATAGCTAATGCTTTGTGGTTTGTGCGCTTCTCGTTCTCTATGTCATTATGGTTTAACTTCTGGTTTTGTTACACTATAAAAGCCTATTTTCGTCATTGTAATGAGTGTGCTGTGCAAATCGCGCGAAAAACCCGTTTTTATTTGATTAGCATTTACAGGAAGCTCAGGTTCTGCGCGAACAAGAGGAATCGTACAAAAAGTGGACGCAGATGTTACAAGATGAGATCAATACGCGAAAACGATTGAGTTGAACTCGGAGAAACAGCAGAAACTGGCCGCCACACAACGACTGGAGGAAAGCGAAACGTTGACACAGTCGTACTCGCAGAAATGCGATGATTTTGAGGTGAGAATTGGGAAAACGGTGTGTTTATGCTGCTTTAATTACATTATTCCATGCGCTGAACCGAGAAGAGGTTATATGCCAAGTAAAGAAAATGCAGCTGAGATGAGAATGCAGAGCGTGTATGTGATTTATGCACGGATGTGCTATTAGTAAATCGTAACGACATACATATACTGTCGATTCCCTTATATTGCAGGGTACTGTCCCAAACACTGGAGTTAGAAACAAGCACTGATTGACGCGAAGTCGGAAAAAGAAAAATTGGCCAAGAAAGTTGAAGATACGGCGTTGAAATATCGGGCACGTCTAGCTCAAAATTATTTTTTGTTGTCATTTCATCAGGCATGCACTGGCTAGTTATCATTATTATTTCATTTCAGAGTGTCGTTGAAACGCTGAAAGAACAAGTAGAGCTGAAAACGAAATTGGAAGAGCGAATCTAAACACAACCGAACGCAAACAGAACCTAGCCAGCACACTGCGATCACTGCTGAAAAGGTGGCTGAAATCTGGCGAGAAAGCATGTGAGTTGCTTTGCTGAATTTGATTTTGCCGCCAAGTGTATTTTTCACGTGCCTTGTCTTTGCAGACACCAAATTGCACGCGGTCGACCAGCTGCAAATGGCGGATGTGCGACATTTGCAGTTGTTGATTCGTCAAACAGCGACTGAGCTGCGCACGACCAGTTCGGTGCCACAGGACAGCATTCGAAGCTCCATGTCACTGTCGGGTGCTGGTTAGTCGGATTGGGTTGATGCACGGTTTATGGAATACCAGCAAAGTGGCTGACAGAATCACACTTGTCTTTAGCCGCGTATTGAGGATGTTGCGAGATTTCCCAATACCAATGTCACGAATTTCTACTGCGTGGAATTGTTTACGGGTGCCGACACCCGACATGTAGGAGGGATTCTGGGGGTATCAAAACTCGACACTTGACAAGAGCTGAACCCCTCCATAATCCTATCTAATCGTTAAGTTTATAAATAAATACATGCGAAAAAGAGAAACACGAATGACTTTTTGCAGAAAGAAGACGACGCGGCCGTCGATCAAGACGATAGCGATTACGAGGGCTCAAATGAATTGGTGAACAAACTGGAGAGTATGGTAAATGCCAGACCACAGAAACCAAAGAAACGACGACCGGTCGTGAAATCGTTAGTGGGTTGAGGGGTGGAGTTGGAATACATGTATTTGTTTGTCCATTTGAACTAACGAGTTTAAATGAACGTCGAATTTGATTTTCCTTGGAGACTTGGAAGATTTCAGAGGTTCTTTTTGCATGGGATTATTGTTCTGTGGATAGTGGCGGTTATTGGCCCAGGCTGAAACGTTTTGGGATGGCTCATTTCTGTTAAGTTGTTGCACTGTGCAGCAATGAAGTGTCGTCGTGCGGGATGAACATTGAGCGAATTTTTTCGTTCACGGTTTCGGAATTATGGTGTGGTCTGTGATTTCGTGTTTTAGGTCCCCCACTAAGCAAGCCTTGCAACAAACCAATCGTGACCGAACACTGTCTGAAACATTATCGACAACTTCAAATGCCGACTCTACAATATCGAATACACCTGTGGCTGAGTCCTTCTCGTGCGAATGTGAAACATTACATGTTCGTTGGGATTTTTTGTTTAAGTTCCGCGTTCCGGGCACTTTTTGTTGTTGCTTCGAAAAAATGAAATTTCTTCTCCCCGGTAGACCATATTATTTGCAACAGTTTTTCAGGTCGAAAAAATGCTTACTTTTTCGCTGATGCTGCGAGATGGCATAAAGGGTACGAAGATCGAGCGACTGGGAGCGTCGGTGAGAGCTGTTCTTTCCTATTGACTTCACTGTTCTTGCACGAATGTTGTGTTGTTTTTGTTGATTTCGTGCTCGTATCCCGAACTACTGTGCTTGTCTACGTCGCAAGAGGTCATATGGACTTTAAACACCGCGCATATTATTGATCGAGCACTGAATCTCAGTTCATGAGGAATGCTTGTCTCATCTTCATTCAGTCTGAATTTGAGCTTGAAAACAGGTCGGAATGACGAAATACAAAATTAATATCACCATCAGATCATCTCCCGTCGTCGAGGTCTGGCACCGACCGGCACGCCATCGCCAGGTGCCGGTATTGACAATAACGATGGTTTAGCTACACAACGTCGTGCCACACGACCACAGCTGCCACGTGTCACTGACAAACGACACGGCGAGACGCCGCGGACCAGCACCCAGACCGGTGTTAACCAGCCGAAGGCTGGCGCAGCAGGTTTGATGGGTTTTCTGTAGACCGGTGTGAACTTTGTTAGGACCAGTGTCTGATGAACCCTGTATTTTTTGTGGCGAGAATATTTTTCGGGACTCTGAAATTCAATTGACGCAAGTGTTGATCTCGAACGAACGACTTTTGCGCAAATCGTGGAAATATTCTCGCGAAAGTGTTAACGTGGTCGCGCTTCCAACCGAATCAGACTGCTGCCAAATTACGCACCGATGTCTTTGCTTTGTTTGTTTCGATCAATCGTCGCTAGCTTGATTCTGGCTGACCATTTCATGTCATTTCAGCATCGGGCCCATCGCGAACGCAATCGACCACAATCCTGAACAAGCCGGTCACTCCGATCAGTGAGCCCACCAAGCCAGTTCATATCGATGGGGAACCGGTGACGCCTGATCGACAAGCTGACAAACCTGTCGAATCGGCTGGTCACACGGTACTTTGTGGAGATTTGGTGTGTTTGAATGTTGTTTATTTTTCCAGTTTTTTCAGAAGTCGGAAAGCTGTATCGGTTGGAGGAAAATGTTGTGTTTTTAACTGGCGGTTCTGCAACATTTTGGACGTCAGAATGTACAATAAGTTCTATCCAATCGCTAGCAGCCCTTCGCTGTGGTTGATCAGTTCACTCGATATTGGCATTGATATGCTTCATTATTTTTCTTACTGGTGATTGCAGGCATTGGAATCTACACCTCATGTTCCTGACAACAGTCCAGTCCCTTCGGTTGATGAGATGGAGGGAACCAATGCAGATGATGTGACTGCAAAACGCAGGGTAGGTGTCCAAGTACGAATCGTTTTCCGGGATGTTCACTGAGTTAGACAAATCCGTAGAAAATACCGATGATCAAAATTCGGCACACGGGCATATGTATACAGGTGTCCAAGGTCAAAACCAAAGCCAAACCCGAATCTCATGCATCAACTCAGGAGGAAGAAGAACCACAATCCGTATGCTGACATTCCTATCTTATTTTCTAGGTTCGAACTGTTGAGCTCGACATAATCACAACGCTCATTTCAGTTGCCTGTCACAGAAGATCAACCACAAACCATTGAACCTATCGATGAGTCGACCCCGTTGCACCAGCCGACTGATGTTTCACACGCCAGTAATCTGGCACTCGATGCTGGATCGGGCGTGGGCGCCGACTTCGATGATGCACCCCTACAGATTGCCACCGAAGATTCGATGGAGTCGGCTCAGGACAGTGACGTGAATCTGACCCAAAGTATGGCAAATCAGCAGCCCACAGTTCCGGTGGGCGAAGCGTCATCTGCCAATGTCACAAAACCGGAAACCCCGGCGGAACCAAAAAAGAAACGCGGACGTCCGCCGAGGAACAAATCCAAAGACGACAATAAATCGAAAGAACCTGCAAAGATCAACGAATCTCCGGAGGAACGTGGCAGTGAAAGTCTGTTGAAATCGCCGAATCGAAAACGCTGCGGCCGACAAACGAAGAAGCATCAAGAAGAAGACGCCGATGCTGAATCTGTCATACAAACAGTCATACATACAAAACAAACGGATGAACGAAAACCAGAAAAATCGACTGAGCAAGATGAGCCTGCTGTCCAAAAACCGCAATCCGAACGAAAGACCAGAAAGAGAAAAAATGAAAGAGAACCGGATATATCAAACGAGACACCGACTTCTGCCAAAACGCCGAAACTGACCCCTCAACCGCCAATCAGCCTTCGAAAACGTAAACACGCCGCTGAGCCTGTCGATGTTGTGCCATTAGGGGACAAGTTCAGACCGAGCAATACGGCAACGATGCCAATGCGACAGATGACTGCTGGATGGAGACAGGAGGTTTGATTTGTGTGATTTTTACACGCATTGACTGAAGTTTTTTTTACAGTGAAGACCTGTTCTTGTGGGGTCGTGTGGTCATCGCAGTGACGGACGATGTCCGGGAGCATCGACCGTTTCTGAAAACAGGACGAAAGTGACACGTCACCGTTGTTGTATCATTGTGAACTGGATCACCAACTAATGATGCGTACACCTCATATTGCTTTCTGGATTACTGTTATGTCATCACTCCAGGTGCTGATGCGCAGTCAGTCTGCGAAACAGCTAATGGCGAAAAGTCGAATGCATTACGCAGCAACTGCATCTGTGAAGCAAACCGTGCCGCCTGCTGTCAAGAAAGACATAGACGATAGTAATGTGCAAGGTTGGTTTCTATTTTGTAACTTTTATTGATATGTTTTTAGCAAAATCGCTTTTCAGCAACAGTCGCATCCCCTCCGCCTGTCGCCACTTCCTCACCTGTGCAACCAAGTGTCCCTTCACCGGCACTGCGTTCCCAACCAGGACCTGCGGTGCGTCGTTCGGTGCGAGACTCGGTGCTGTCAACCTCACCATACATGGCACAACGACGGGTGCTGGCGGCTGAGTTCGATCGTGCAGTCAGGGATCAGACGTTGATCGATAGCGCGTCGGCGACCATTTGCAAACAATTGGCATTGCCGGCCAACAGGAAACAAGCTGGTACGGTTGGTTGGGATGATGTTTCGCACCAGACACTGGGCACCTGAACTAAACTAACTACTGCCTGCACAGACTGACGGCAAGAGCAAATAGTAGTAACTCTGATCTGTATGGGTGTGCGTGTCTTCTCTTTTGTGCATAACTATCGCGGGTCCTCAAAACCAACACTGGAAGCGCAAAAATGTAACCATAAGCCCGAATTTT
Organism: Rhynchonema sp. JSB1_4; assembly: GCA_030248065.1. Lineage (NCBI taxonomy): Eukaryota > Metazoa > Nematoda > Chromadorea > Monhysterida > Xyalidae > Rhynchonema > Rhynchonema sp. JSB1_4. Next base: position 4,257 of record JASAMV010002761.1, on the reverse strand, counting down.
GCGCTAAAATCGTTCACAAAAACAATAGAAGTCGATGTCGGAAACGTTTTAACTGTCGGTGTCGGTTTACATGACCAACGCTGATTCCTATTCTTGTTTACACATGTTTTTGCATGAGAATACAAGCGGTTAGTTTTCTAAACTTTTCAACTCGACTTGCTCATATCATGGCGGCAGTGTAGTGGCAGACCCATGTGTGGGAGGTAAGTGTCATGTGGGGTTGGGACCGGAGGCGTGAGAAGTATGAATTTGGTCACTCAAAAAGACAAAAACGCCGTTTTTTATGATGCAATTTTGACCAAAAATGAGGTAAAAATAGTGCTTCCAAATGTTCGCCGAAAATCGCCTTACAGTACTTACTATCGGTTGGTTTTGGAAAAATAATGTAAAAAAATCTCCGATTTTTCCCTTAAAAGGTATAGGATTGCTTATCATAGGTATGATTTGGATTTGTGAGAGGTAAGTACTCAAGCCCCCCCAACCCTCTTCTGCCACTGCTATGGATGGCGGCGACGAAACACATGACTTTGTCAAATAAAATAATTCGTCCTCATTTATTCCATTTTTGCCATTTAATTCTAGCCGATCTGCTGTCGAACACGGTCGTGTGGTACATCACTTCGGGCAATATGCGCTTTGCCGTTGATTTGTCGTTTGTGTGGACAAAAGAGTTAGAACAGAATCGACCGACTGTGAAACAGACCAACGTCGTGGCACTGGTTTGCGAATTATCCATGACTTTATTGCTTGTTTACGTAGTTTCTTTCTTACATGGTGCAATTTGCACTGCGGTTTCACATTTTCACGAGCAAGTTGAGTTGACTACTCCCTAATGTGACTAAACTGATCTTAACCAGCAATCAGGTAACATGTAAAATGGCAAAGTGTCCATGTGAACGTTGCACAGCTCCTGACTACCTTTCCAATTTTTGGAGAAAAATTGTACCGGAAAAGGAAAATTTCTTGGCTGAAGTAGAAATAAATAAAAAAATATAAAAACTAATAAATAATAAAGTAAACTAAAACAATTCCCAACAACTTCATGACCGAATGTTCCCAGAAATAATTTATTATCTTCAGCCATCCAAACAACACTCGAACAACGACCAGAATCTGGTGGCTCTGCTCAGCAATTGTGTACGTCGTTGTGCACTGGAGGACAACGCACAGTTATTGGATGGATTCGAATCACAGTTGACCAATCAGCTGACGAGATGGTTGATGAAGGCTGCCGGACAGCCGAACACGTCGAATACGTTGATTTGTGAGTGGTGCAATTGTTGTGGACTCAAAAACTGCCTTGTCTTTTGATTAATAGATTTCGAATGTGTAGTGCAAATCCGACCAAAATGAAGGTTGTTCCTAAACGTCCAATGCGCTGCATTCACGCTGGTCGATTTTACACCACTTGAAAGTGGCACGCTCATGTATTGTGCAGACGACAGCCAGACATCGTCGGTGCCAGCCAGTGCAGCCCTGATAAATGTACACCTTGATGATTCAGGCACGGTGATCCGCGTGCTGATGCTGTCCATCAATCGTCTTCCGTCCAACAGTTCAACCGAATGGCTCAGTGTGCATTTGTGTACGTTGATGTCAACATTGGTCATGTCGTATGCACACGACGCTGATGTTTGGATGCAGTTGGTTGGTTGGTTTTGCAACTTGCTGTTTGTTGATTTGTTCAGGCTCTGAAATATTGTTTCGTCATCCAAAAGCGGGTATTTATCGCTGTCAGTTGAAACATTTTATTTCATTTTGTTTTGCTTTCATGACTATCGGAGTGGCCCAAGAGCCGAAATACCAAAGATGTTTTTTTCATTCTTGAAAGAATTTTACCCTTTTGTCGGAGCCCTTACCCCTTTTTGGCAGCTGTTGGTAATCTTCCCTAAGTCGTCTACTATGCTGACGAAGTCTACTAATTAGGCTAACTGTGTTTCAGCTGCATATCCGAATTGCGAATCCTGACGCGTTCGATCGATGCTACGCTTCAGACGAATTCAAATTGCCACGCAGACGATTGTGCATGATTTTCGAAGCCAACGAGAAGAAATGGTCGCGCAAGGTAAGGATGTCGTTCGTTCACATTATGATGTTTATGGTACCATCTGTTTCAAGCTCCCTAGCTATTGCTTTGCGATTTCAGACCAAACAGCTGTACCACACGTATCTGCCAGTGGTGTTCAATGATCAAACTGGTCAGATGCCTGTGACGACCTTGAAACTCAGCGCACACACTGAAATGCTGTCGTGTTACGCCGGATTGATATTGCAACGGGATAATGGTTGGTTGATTCCAGGAAAATTTCGTGGATCTCTAAATATCCAAGACACAAAAACATCATCTGAAGCGTGATCCAGACAGACCAGATCCGGTCACTAACCATTGTATCAAGAACCAGAACCATGTCGAAACTAACAATAATTCATTGTTCCGCTTCAGACAATCACATCGAGCTGACGACGGATGGTGCACGTATGGTCGAAAACGTGTTGAATGAGTTTCAGTTCGTCACCGAATCTGACCAGCGCGCACACGTGCGTACATTGTGCAAGGATGTGTTGGACGTTTGGAAAAGGTTGGATGGAAGGGAATTATTGCAACTTTGAATGTCATTGGATTCCTTATTGAATTCATTTTTCAACTTCATGGCAGATTCGACAGCGAATGGTCGGCGGGCGCGATTGGCATTCGAGATTCGACCAACATTCTGGTGCTGCTCGCGTACAGCATTCCATTGGTGCTCACAACGTGTCAGACAAGCAGACTGTCGGACACGGTCCGTTTAATTCGTGTTAAGATTTCTTATATATTTTTTGTTGGTTTTTGATCTGTTGCTTGACAGAATGATGAAAGCTATAGGTATAGTAAGTTTCTAATTTCGTTGCCTCATGCATTTTTACAGACGCACGAGACGGGCAACAAGCCACACACGCAATTTGTGTGACTGAAACATTCGAAACTCACACGAGCCAGCTGCTTGGCTTGTTGAGCTTGTTGCCTGCCTCGACTTTGAACAAGAGTTTCCCTGCGTCTGTCACAATGCATGAGGCAATGAAATCAGGAATTTACTTTTGTATTGAAATTGTGCAAGTTAGGTCTTATCTGGGGATTCAACAATAATGTAACAGCAGTGAGTTTTGCCCGTTTCGGCCTGTTTTCACAGATTGGCGAAGTGCCAGGCCTCGTCGGTGCGAACACCTTTGGCCAATCGTCTGCCAAAAAGGACCTCAAGCAGATCTTATTGCTCGACAAAACATTTTGCGTTTTTCAAATAATTGTCGCGTCTGGGAATTTTCAATGATAGCGTTTAACTGAACACCGTTTCAGGCCGATCTTACCGATTTGGCCGGTTCGGTGCTGGACAAAGCGTTGGCATTACGTGACAGATTGGAGCAGGATGGCAGCAAAGGCCAATGGTCCCAATCACAGAGAGATATAGCCGATCGATTGATGTTGTCGTTGTTGTACTGCACAGCCAGAGTGGGAATTGGACACAAGAGGTAGTAATTGTTGGTTGGACCAGTGGTTAATAAAAAAATTTATTTATTCAAACCCCATTTTTTTTTTAAAAAAAAAATTTTTTTTTAATTTAAAAAAAAATTTTTTTATTCCAGCCAAAAACTGCCAGAAACGAAAAAAAATGAGCGCTAAAGCAAAAAATAGTGGCATTTTTCTTCCATAACGTGTGGTAAGTGCATATAAAGCACTCACGACACGAAAACAATACTAAACAATGGTCAATGAGTACCAACAGTAGTCAGGTACACACCCGTACACTTCCTCCACGTGGTGTGGGTGCCTTGGTGTGGCTTTGTGACACTCAAGACGGTAAATTTGGGTGAAACTATTGCCTCTTGGTACACGACCAATGCAAATATGTGACAAACAGTGTAAATATAGAGTGAATATCACACCGAATCACTGCTTTCGGGTCTGTTGCATGGATAAATGCATGCCCACCCAGTCACATGTACATGTGTAATCATATGAGAGGCCATGTGAGTGTGTGCACTATGTCTAGATGCCACAAAACAACGATTATGGCACCCAATACACCCATGGTAGGGTCGGGTGATGTTAACAGTAGCAATTTTTATGCAAAAAATAGCACTTTTAGAGCAAAAAAATAGAGAAATTTTCGAATTTTGAAATAATAAAAAAAAATTTTTTTTTTAACTTTTGGAACGAATTTTTTTTTAAAAAAAAAAATTTTTTTTTAATAAAAAAAAAATTTTTTTTTTAAAAACCACTGG
>JASAMV010002760.1:0-38622 GCA_030248065.1 Rhynchonema sp. JSB1_4 | reverse complement strand
TCGGGAAAGTAAATTCATAATGAGTGGTCGCTCGAGTCGAGGCTGCGTGTGCAGCAACAATCTAAGGGTGATATTTTCGAAACGGTGTAAAGGTGCGTTGGGGGTTAAGGTCAGTGGAAAGCTCGGGGGACAGCGCAGTGTAGACTCTCGGTGTAAACTTGAAACGTTCCACGTTAATAACAGGCAATGTTTCACGTTTACACCGAGCTACGCCGACCGAGCTTTCGACCGAACTTTACACCGACCTTTACGCCAAACTGACCTTTACACCGTTTCGAAAATTCCACCCTAAGACAAAGTGACTCATTCACTACCACTATCACCGCTTGTTTGTTGATAGTTGACAAAACGTTTTTGACAAATAAAACTGCTTAAAGTGCGTGTTCTTGAAAGTTTGTTCTCCTGGGTGTTCTGGTCGACAGTGATAACTTCTCAAAGCACACTGCTTTCGAAACTTCCTGACAACGAACTTTTTCGCTTTCAATTGTTTGTTGATGTAAGGGCGACGACGACCACGACGGCACATGTGCGGCAGAAAATCGACTGCAGATACAGGGCACAGAAGCTCAATGGATCTTTGATCAATCGTTTATTTTTCATCCAGATTCACCAGTATATGTATTTATGTGACCAGTATATGTATATTTGGGGTTGGGTGCTTTTGTTTGATCACCAGTTTTTTACATACATTTCTAAAGTTGGTCTTGAAAAGAATTCAGCTGAGAGGTTGTCATGCCAATGCCACAATCGAAAGCTTTTGATAGATTCCATCTTGCGTATTATTTACAATCATGGTCGGTTTTTCATAATTTGATTGATTCGTTTGATCGGCGTTAAGGTATTGATTAGAGTTCACGTTTTCTGCGGTTTCGTCTGCGATTGTCTCACGATCGGTTTCGGCACTTTCTTTGAATCTTTCCATAAATCGCTGTTGACATCGGCCAGCGTTTTGTAGTTCGGATCGTATCGTTCAGCTTGCATGCCTTGTTTGATCATTTCGACCTGTAAAGTGTTGCTGCGAGTACACATAACCAACTTGATTGATCGCCAATTAAAAAAATTAAAAAGATTCGAATCCAGTTCCGTACCTTGTCTTTGCTGTAGCGATCATCTTGAATCGTTGGTTTCGGTTTTGGCGGCAGAGCGACTAGAAACGAGCGAAACGGTGTATGGAAGGCAGCACGTGAATTAGCTGAATTAAAGTTTTGGTCAACCTCTTTGGTTTTTATCGGATAAAAGCTCCATGGTTAAGGATTGCGAGGGCGAAGACGGTTCAGTTTCGATAGTTGGGTCACCTTCAGTCAACGTCCTGGAACAAAAAGATGCTGAGAAAACGATGTCAGACGGCTCAGCGCAACTCGTGGTGAAGAAAGCGCAAAAGTACAAGTGTATGTATGTAGTTGCACAACTAACGTTCGTTCAGTGACTGGTTTTCGTTTGCTTTTATTGCTCAAGCAGCCAAATACGATCATTAGTAGTGGTCCAGGTGAGAAAGCTATGCTTAGCATCACCATCAGTGCCAGATATGTCATAGGAAGCATCACGGGGAGGTATAGTCAGCGTTGTGGTAAATCAGAAATATAGCCAGTCAGCGTGGTAAAAAATGAGTTGTGAGCAAATAGCGGCAATGGCGCGGTGCCAAACTTGAGAAACGTCACCAAAAAGTTATTCCTTCAATTTTATTCTCGCTGACAACTGCCGCGGATAAACCAGTATTATTTGTGTGTGGATGCTATGTACCAGTGTTTATCAAAAAAAAAAGGTGCAGAAGTCTTACTAGTTTTTGAACAATCACCCCCAAATGGTTAGAAAACGAATGGCGACTGTCTAATTTACACGTCACTCTAATGATGATTATCATTTCCAGATTTCAGTCCGATATGGAATTGGTCGCACAATGACTAAATCAGAATTCATCTACCCTGATCTTCAGGTTCAACCTTAACCACTAAGCGGGTAGGTATCCATGTCCAGTGTAGTTCCTGGGGGGGGACCCCCCAAAGCACACTAATTTCCCCGACCAAGGTACACTACACTGGACACGAATAAATGCGATCACAACAAAGCAAAAAAACGTCCTTTCAAACCCCTTTTTGGGGATATTTCTGGGAACAATTTTTCAGATTTAGGGGGGCTCTATTCCGGGAGGGGCTGTATTAATTCACTGCAGTGTAGTTCCTGGGGGGGAGGGGGGTCCCCCCCTCGGGTACGTCTGTTCCCCCTCCATGGTACGCCTGCCCCACTGTTCCCCCTCCGGGTACGTCTGCTCCCCCAATTTTTACCTAAAATAGGCAAATTTTGGCCTAAAATAGGCATTTTTAGGCATAAAATGAGTGATTTTAGGTCAATGTTGTCAAAAATCGCCAAAATACCGTTTTTATTGAGATTTTTTTCCTAGAAGGGGCAAAAATGAGTCAAATTTTCGACCTCAAAAAATGACTTTTCTCCAAATTTGGGTCCTCCCCCCCTTCCGGGTCCCTCCCCCCCTTCCCCCCCAGGTGGGTACGTCTGTTCCCCCTCCGAAAAAAAGGGGGTACCGCCTGTTCCCCCTCCGGACCAGGAACTACACTGATTCACTGACTCCTTTTTGGGGGGCTGGATTACGGGGGGGCTCTATTGGGGTCAGTGAATTAATAGAGCCCCCTTGTGCCGTAAAAACCTAAATACAAGTGGGGCTCTATCAATTCACTTGACCCCATTTTGGGGGCTCTAGGTATTCCGGGGGGCCTCCATTAATTCACTAACCCGAATCTGAAAAATTGTTCCCAAAAATACCCCTAAAAACCCCTAAAAGGGGGTTGAAAGGATGTTTTTTCGCTTATAATCGGATTTAGTCGTGCCTGTTCATCAATAAGAGCAAGAGGTGTATTATATGCTTTACCTGGGGGGTTCAATTCCGGGGGGCTCTATTAATTCACTGACCCCTTTTTGGGGGCTCTATTCCGGGGGCTGTATTTACATTTTTACGGTATTTAGGTTTTTACGGTATTCATCAATAGGAGGCGCATTACCCTAAAAACCTAAATACAAGGGAGGCTCTATTAATTCACTGACCCCCATTTTTGGAGCTCTATTTCGGGGGCCTCTATTAATTCACTGACCTAAATCTGAAAAATTGTTCCCAAAAACACCCCTAAAAACCCCTAAAAATGGGTTTGAAATGATGTTTTTCGCTTATAATCGCATTTATTCATGTCCAATGTCCATTCATCAAGAGGCGTATTATACCTGTGCACAACTATCAAGCCTTAATACACTACTGCATAGGGGATTTTACTTAAGGGGGGACTCTATTAATTCGCTGACCCCTTTTTGGGGGCTCTATTCCGGGGGGGGGGGGCTATATTTAGATTTTTACGGTATATCGGCCTGCCACTATACTGGACCGGACCTTGGGCACTTCTGGTCCTGGCACATATGTAGGGACCCACAGAAGGGCATGAAGAAGAAAGGCTTCATCTTTCAGTGTGTGAAGTGACATTCATTTGTCGTTTGGCAAATCTGCTCGTTTATCCTTTGGTATTAAACAGTGTTGGTTCTCAGGTCCACCGAATTGTCGCGGTGGTGCCGTGCCTGCCTGCTGTTATGGAATTCGCGGAGGCCATTCGAAAGTCTCAGATTTCTGGCGTGACCATCAAACGCGGTCCGGCGCGCCATTTGCTGAACAGAGCTGGCACTTTGAACATTTCTGGGCATCATTTGATATTCGCTGCAACGCCAGATGGAGACAAAAAGTCTGGGCTCGATAATGAACTCATGGTTGGTTTGGTTTTTATTTTTAGTGCGTTTGAGTTTGAACTTTGATCAAGCGCAGAGGTCTCCTCGATCCCGGTCGGCCCAGTGTATGAGTGTTTCCGGACCGGTCCTGGCGAGGAAATTACCCCTTCTGGTAAAAAAACTGCTGAAAAATACGCGCTATTTGCATTTATGCATTTTTCAACACGGAGAAATTTCAATGCTCGAAAATTTGTTGCCAGTGGCTGTAAAAATTCCTTCAACCCGCACCCCCTCCAAAACCTGGGCACAGTATCTCGGTAGCCGCCATTTTTGACCCCCGCTTTGTCAAAGTTGCCACAGCAGCACTGCACCTGCCAGACCTAAACCAACACATTATTGCAGATGTTTCACAAATCGGTGGATCGGTGTGTGGCCGAGCCCCTCAACAAGACCGACCCGAACGCGGGTGGTGGTCGATTGATTGCGTATTGCAAGGATTTCATGGTGTGCACGTTCGAGACGCAGACATACGAAGACGCACATGTCGTGTGCCAGTCGATTCAGTTGTTGTCGAATTTGAGTGCGTAGTAGACTTTTGGATTCTTTTTTCTTCTTCTTAAACATGAAAACAACTGCATCCGTAGGAACTAGTTACGTGTCAGACTTGGTGGTCTGTCCTGTTCTGCCTTGCTTTTGTCGCGCGCGCAATCGTGACGTTCGTATCAAGGACGGTTTTCAGCTTAGCTTTCTTTGTCACTCACTTTGACCATCGTGTGGAAGCTATTTCACATCCCGACCAGTGTGATCAAGTTTGGTGATATTATAAAAATCCATCGAACTTCCATGCAAAAAGTTACGGCGCGTGGAAGACCATGCCGTTTCGCACAGAACGCCAAGTTTGACACTCGAAGTCCGCTGGTATTTGGTCAGTGAAATGAAAGAGGAAATCCGAGAAAAAGAGAAAAAGTGTATTGCAGCCGACATCCGGCAGCATTTTCCATTCTTCTACCGTCCCGATTTCACGGTGGTCGAGGATGGCTGGAAGGCATTCACGGTGGATGAGTTGTTTGCGCGGGTGCAACTGCACGCAGATAAACAGTGGAGGATCACGGATGTGAATAAGGATTATAAGGTGAGCGATCGGGAAGCATGATATGTAGCATTGTTTATTACTAATTTTTTATGACTGGCATGTCTTTTTTACCATGGATGCTGGCTATTGAAAACATACTTGCTTTGTTTGATAATGCAATTGCAAGCCTGTGCTTTTGCCCATGACAAACGTTTCAACCGATGTGTGTAGTAGTAAGGAATTTCATTGATTGAGGAATTGATCAGATAAGCGGAATAAAAAGGCACCAAGAAATTACGATCGTGATAAATGAACCTGAAACCCAGACATGGCATGTTTCCCCATCTCCACCCCACAGGTCTGTGCCACCTATCCGAACCGTGTGCTTGTGCCCGCGTCAGTCACGGACGAGCAATTGACCGCATCTGCGTCATTTAGGGATGGGGGTCGATTCCCGACGCTGTCCTATGTGCATCATGACACAAAGGTGGGACATGGCATTTTGGTCTGTTTTGGTAAGTATATGTATTGCTTGGTGTTAAAGTTGCACATAAAAAACGGGCTTTTTTCTAAAAAACGAAAAAGGAGGCTACAGTAACTGATCAAGATTTTGCCGGGCAATGGAAACATATCAGAAATTTTTCACAAAATTTTCTAATGTTTCTGAAAAAACTTGGAGGTCACGAACGAGGTTAGCTTCTCTAAAGCTTGTATACAAAAACCAAGACTAACTTTTGACCCGAAAAAATATCTGCAAAATACGGAAAAATATACGGCAAAAAACGTTTATTTTTCTCGAAAAATTGGAACTATGTGGTAGATGGCTTTGTGTTTTTAAGTTGGGGAACGAATTTATTCGCAGCAAATACACCTTATCGTTAGGCAGAATATTACAACTGAGGAATGGTTGTGTTCGAAGCTCTTGGGTACCGTTTGGCGGAGACAGTTAGTTTATTGCTTAATAATACATAAATAAGAAGATTTAGTGAAAGTTTGGCGGCCGCATCGCAAAAACTTGTAAAAGCTGATGACGAAACTGACCATTTTTTATTCACTGACTTTCGATGCACAATAAGCGAAAAATTCTACTTGGCCGTACGGTACGCTGTTGCGTTGCCCTTGCAGTCGTGTCTGCTACGCTGCGGTCAGCCACTGGTCGGTCTCAACAATCGTCGTTGTCGTGAGGACGAGTCACTGTTGTCGTCGTTGCTGCATGTTGCGCATCGTGGGTTCATCATCGACACTCGCTCGCAGGCCGCTGCACAAGCTGCCGTCAATAAAGGTATAGTCCGACAACAACTAACGCAGAATTTATGGCAGTCAAATTGCCTGATCCGTAAAGCGGAAAACGTGCGCGCTCGCTTCAGACATGAAAATTGGAATGGTTCGACTGGGGGTTACGGTAGCATGCAAAAGACCGCGAAAGAAAGAAAGAGAAAAAGAAGTGGCCAAAATATGAATTTTTCTGCATAACGATACAAAAGAGGGCAATCATATGAAAAGACTGCCAGCCAAAAATTGAAAAAAAACTTTTTGAAGGCACCGAAGTGTTGAATAAGCCGAGTCTGAAGGAGAAGAAGAAGAAAGAAAAGAAAAAGAAAAAAAGGTCTGCGAGCTTCCGGTCTAAAACCGGGCAAGCTTATCGCTGGATTTTCCGCTTTACCAATCAGGCAGTGTGGCTGCCATAAATTCTGCGTTAGCTGTTGCTGGACTATACACATATTTGCAATGTTCTGTTGTATTTTTTTGAAAATTGTATAATGACCGGAAGCAATGATGTCAAACATGCGCGTCAACTGATGGCGACTGATGAGACAATTATTATTCCATTCTTTTTCTCTGAGCTTTTTCTTGTTTAAATCACATCAGAATTCAGCCTCTGATGGTTTAAGCCATCCTTTTTTATCATTTCAGGTGGTGGATTTGAGCCCGATGGGTGTTATTCACGCTGGAAACGTGTGCACTGCCCCGTGCCCAGATGGACACAGTACAAAGAGGCACTATCGAAACTGGTTGATGGTTGGTTTGTTTTTCGTTCAATATTGTTACGGATTTTTATCTGCTGCCGCTGTCGATTGCAAATCTTCTGGACATGCCTTGTGTAAGATGCAGTGAAACATCAAGGTTTGGGCGACTCCGGATCCAGGTCTTACCGGATTGTCCCCTTTATTATTTGTATTGTTTAGCTCTCTGAATCTTTGAAAAACGGGAACGAAAAGCATTATCCTATAATTTGTCGGAACTTGTCTACTTGTCTGTCAGCTAGGGGTTGAGTTTTGTACTTTGGCAAGCTTCCTCATAGTTGATTGCTTGAAGGTTTTGACAAAGCATTATGAGTATGCGTTGAAACATCAAGGTAGAACCGGTTCAAAACCGTGTGCTCTTTAAATTTTGAGCTCAGCTTTCACATATGTAGGTGCTTGACCACAGTATAGGTCTCAATCGGCCGGGCCGGAATTTTCGACTTTTGCGTGGGGCCGGCCCGAAAAGGCCCGACATCACCCGAAATTGATGTAAAAATGACGATTTTTGACTAAAAACGTTCAAAATATTCCAAATCTCGACGTAAAATTGATCAATTCTAAACCACAACATCTTTATCAAAAACTATCACTTTTGAATAAAAAATCTCGCCCAAATGCGCTGTAAAAGTCACAGTAAAAGTTGCCGGGTCGGAAATTTGGGCGATCGGGCCGTTCCGGGCCGAAACCTGTAACAGTATTCAAAGCATTCTTTTACGATTCAGCCTGCAGCGATACGTCATCCGATCGATTCTACGGCCGTTTGAGCTCGTCCAACTGGCTGCATTGCGTGAGCGAAGCGCTGACCTGCGCCTGTGTCACTGCACAATGTTTGGTGAAAGATGGTTGGTTGGCTCTTCTGTTATTTTGTTTTTTCTCGATAAAGTAAATTTAAACCGTTTTTTTATTTTATCTTTATTTTCAGTGTCTTCCGTCAGCCTTTCGCCCACCTCGCCCACCGTTGAGAAACTCGGTGAGACAACTGAGATTTCTATTTCTTCGCAATTCGCACCTGCAAAGTTCAAATCACGATCAACATAATATCCCTTGCAGAAATCCCGGTGTTGGTGCACGATACTGAGGGAATGGACGAATCTCTGATTGTGACATCGTTGGTGTCGGTCATACTCGATAAGGACGCACGCACTATTCGAGGGTAAAAGCACCGATGATGATGTGCTTGATTTTTTAATTTGAAATGAGCCAGTAAGCATTCCCAGGAAGCACTTTCTAGAGGTAGGTAACAAAACCCAAAAGTTTCGCGCTTCGCGCACTTTTTGCCATTTATCACCTAGTTCTGTGATCAAGGAAACATGCAGTCTTGTCTTGTTGTGTTACCCATGTACAAAGCGGTCGATTGCCCTATAATGACGATCACAACTTTAGTTTGCCAGTAGCTAGCTTCCACTGGCTTGCGGATTTGACGAACGGAAGTCCGACTAGAGACTCGGACTCGGTGGATGTTTTGTGGATCAGTTTTGAGAGGCCACAACTCGACACGCCTACACGTGGTCTGGCTGCTGCACGGGACGCATGTGCACAAATATGTCGAACAACCGGACTCTGTCCATTCCTCTGTCGCCAAGCGCGGAGTGTCGTGTTTCGTCGTCGTGATCAGTTTTGAGACAAAAACCATGGGATAGATGTGAAATACGATCTCTGTTAGGAGCTAAAGTGTGATAGAAACACCACAGAGCACAGGCAATAAGAATAATAAGACATAAAATACTGACTGCAATCCGTGGTGTAAAATGTCAAAATTTTCGCGCTAAGATCTGTCAAGATCTAGACAAAAATACGTCGTTTGAACGCATCAAATACACGCTAAAGTAATGATAAAACAACACATTTTTTTTAAAATGAGGCAGATTTCAAAATGAGCCAGCGGCAGCTTTTGAAAAACCCCTGCCATATTTTGTGCAATGGACGAAATATGTGAAGTTTTTAGCCACAGGAGATGGGTGACTATAAACGTTCCGTCTCTGGTATGAGTTTATGCACCCACAATTGCACAGATTCGAATCCCTGATCCAACGCGAGTGGGTGGATGCCGGTCATCCGTTCTCAACTCGTGTCGCACATTTGGCTTATGCCAGTGGTCAGCTGACTGGACCGAAGGAGGCACCGACGTTCTTGTTGTTCTTAGATGCTGTTTGGCAGGTGGGTCTGACTGGTTTTAATTGTGTGTATATTTTGCTGAACTATCTTTTTACCATGATTGCACCATGGCAGCTGACACTTTTGTTGTCATAGCGCTGATGTTTCACGCTCGAATGAGTATGATTGCGGCAAGTACAGCATGTGTTGTTAACACTTCCGGAAGTGTCTGTTAACATGGATCACCAAATAGGCAGCGGTCGTCGTACAATTTTATAATTGCAACAGAATTTGCGGCAAAAAATTACTGTAATTTATCCTGCCATAATTGCAGATTTACCAACAATACACGTGTTCGTTCGAGTTCACCGAAAAATTCCTGCTCACACTCTATGACCATTGTTGTGCGTCAGATTTTGGCACATTCCTGGGCGATTGCGACAAACAGAGACACGAATATGGCGTGCAAAAGTCGACTGTCTCCTTGTGGTGAGTTGGTTTGGGCCTATTTGATTATTTTGTCGTTGTTTTTTTTTCGATTGGAACTGTCTTAGGGAGGGGGGGTGGGGGGTGGGGGTGGGTGGCGGTGGAGGAGGGTTTTTTTTCGCCCCCCGCTTTTTTCTTCCGCTTTCCCCTTCCTTTTCCCGTTTTAAAATATCACCCTTAGTATTGATATCTCCGTAATGCTGACAGTTATGCATCATGTTTTCTGAAATACTGTAATTACTCACTGTCTGAGTTCTCAACTTCTGAATCACAACTCTATAAATGCGGATCTACAAGGCCTCACACCCCAATACAGGTCGTACTTGAATCGACCCGAAATTTTGCCGACATTCCTCAACCATTACTATGACCCGAACGATTCACCGTTGTGGCCTTCGGTTGCTTCACAGTCTTTGGTTGGCAAAGTTTGGGATGTTATGCTTGATATTACGCAGTTTTGTAGGCATGACATGATTGGTCGATTGTGCCCGTTTTGTCAAAAAATCATTATGATGACTTTTTGAAGCATCACATTTGAAACTGGTAATAGTTTCTGACTATGGTTCTGAACAGCAAATGCAGCCGTCGAATCAAATCAAGTGCGTTTTTGGTGGCACACTGTTACAATCGACGCACATCTGCACAGTTTTATTCAATCATTCCACAAGCCAATAAAACCGTGCCGCTGTTTTTCCATTTAGAATCTCTGGGAACGCATGTACCTGCGTTGGCATCGCGACTGGAGCCTGCAGGACGAGGTGCAAGCCAAATACGATGCTTTGAAGGAGAAACATGCGGCGCTGGTTAAGCAGGTGTTGCGCGCTAGGCGGTTAGGTTATTTCTGCTTTTTAGATCTGACAATTTTTTTGTGTGAAAAACGGTTCCTGAACTCGGCATTGGCTTTCCTTTCAGGCAACTCGCTGAACTCGACGCTGCGTAAACTTTTCGTCTTCGCTGGCTATGTTATGTTGTCATTAATTTATTTATCAATTTTTCGAATATTCAACATTCTGAGTCATCACAATCGACGGCAATGGCACCGTTGCCTTTTTTGACATTCCTTCCTTGTCTTAATCGTGATTTTGGTTGTTTTTGTGTGATATCGGAAAGTGTCGATGTTTCCTGTTAGTTTACTTGGTCGTTTCTGTCCGCTTCACTGTATCTTTGGTTGTGTATGTGCGAGAATTACTGCGGTTGTTATGACAGTTCTGCCACTTTATTATAAATAAAAATAATCAATCAAATAAAGTATAAAAAGTTGTTTTTTGTCGCTTTGTGCGTCTTTGAAACTTAACGGGTTCAAGCAATGATCACGCGCTGCATTTCTGGGGCGTCTATCTGTTTTTTGTTTTATGTTGTTTTATTTTTGTCGAATTGTTTACCGCTGGGCATAGCACCGATGCTGAAGTCCCATGGGACGTAAGGTGCTGTTTGCGCATGTTCGGTATTAGTACCTGGCTGTGTGCGTGTCTTTTTGAGATTGTTGATAAAAAACGACACCAGTCCATAATGTTGAAAGCAACTGAAACAACATAACTCTGTGTTGGCCTTTGCCGCAATTCTTGTTTCATATATGTACATTTTCCAACCTGATATTTTGTCCCATATTCGCCCCCAGCAGTTAACTACTCTGTTCACGGCCAGCTGACGAGCTTTCCACGTAAACGCTCTTGGGGTTACCCGCCCAGCTAATGCTTGAACAGCTTACATCATCGGAGCGCATACCAAACAACCCGAGAGCTCCAGCACTGAGATCGATTCAGTCCGTCTCTGGGCAGGCAGGCCAACGTTGTTGTGTGGCAAGGCCTGCTGTGACGCTTGTGCCAGTAACAAGCCAGCCTGCCTGGTAACACTCGAACGAACATATTTTGTGCTGCCGCTCTGCTGTTTCGCACGTGATGGCAGACAGACTCAAGTAGGTCGCTCTTCGCTGGCTGCATCACGAGATATTAAAGCTTTCCGGCATTCCCTGTGCCGACTTGCTTGCGTTGCAATGAAGTTTAGAATTCAGATGCGATATTTTATCTTGAGGTTGTTATTGTTCTTTTCGGAAAGGTGCGGTCTTTGTGTGCTATGTGTTTGTCTGCGTTTATCACGTCAGCAGAATTTTTTAAATTTGATAGTTTGTCAACCGAATAGGGTGCACTTTGTACATTTGGGTTTTCCGCCAGCACTCCGATTGCAGAATGTAATAACTGTCCTAAATCTAATGGGGGTCATTGGCCGAACGTACTGAATTTTGAAGTGCGAAACGCAACTAACGCCAAAGTAGTTCTGAACGTTGCGCTGCTAGCTAATCAGACCACCTTTGCCGCAGTTGTTGACTGATGCGCTCAAACAACTGCAGTTTCAAGTCGAGAAACTGCTGTCAGTCGATTGTTTTTTTGTTCTTGTTCCCCGTTTTATTTCAAGTTTCAGCACGGGAACGTAGGCGCGTCAGGCGCTTTTGAAGGTGCACTGCATCAGTGTGCACTCGACTCGCTTTTTATGATCGAACTTTCAACTTGATAATCTGACTGGCTCTATATAACAGACAGTGCCAGCGTGTCTGTGTTGTGTTCGTGTGTTCGACGAAACAGCATACCGTTCAGACTTCATTTTCGCAATGTTTATTTATTTTTAATATTGTATGTAGTCGCATGTACATACACATATTACGCGGTGCGCGGTGATTTTTCGCGTATGGCATGAAAATATAAACTTTCGGTGTCAAATAGTTGCAGAAAATTATTCGAAAATTTTAAGTATCGAAGAACATGGACGAATCATCACCTTCGGTCGTGGAAGATAAAATGGAGAGTTCATCTGTCCCGAGTGAAAACCGGCCAAATGATGTTTCAAAGGACACTAACAATAAAAGGGAGAAGATGGTGGGAAAGGCGATGGAAATTTTGGAGACAATGATGTCGAGGGAGACAAACGACAGTGGAGTGGCGCTGTCGCCTGAACAGGTGTAGTGCTTGATCGTCATCGTACCAGTGCGTCAAAATCGTAAAGAATTGTACTGTCCAGCCAAGAACTTTCAATTTGAATTGCGTTTTCTCCCGTCGAGTCAGTCGCAGACAAACTCGTTTGAGTTCACACCATAATGCTTAGTGTTTCGGTGACAAATTGCGCAAGAAATGTGAAGAAACAGTAAGAAAATCACCCTGTATAATTAGAAGCGTAAGTATGTTTCGCCTTTTACAGAAAACTTAACCGAGCGTGCCAACTGTTTCAGATCGTGCTGTGCGTGGAAGAGCACGGACAGAAACGACCGGGTGCAAACCAGTCGTCGGGCAGCCACGACAGTGGGGCTGAATCGCCGACGTTAATTGATAAGGATAATGATACATCGATGAAGGTCGGTGTTTTTTAGTCTGGTGCGTGTGTTTGAAAAATTGGTGCCGTTGGGGGGCAGGGGTTGGGATATGATGGGGAATCGGCCGGGGGCATGTGGCATGGGAATTTGTCATTTTTGGAACAAGCAGCCCCGAACAAATGACTTTTTGACCCCGAAAAGTACCAAAATTGACATTGATTCGCCTAAAATGTCAAAAAATCGCTTGCCACTGCAAGAAAGCCTTGTTTTAAGCACTTTAGGCCAATCTTTGGCACTTTCAGAAGATTTTTTTGGGCAATTTTTTTTCAGAACCCCCCTGGTATGGGAAATTTTTGGAGAAACACACATAGTATGGAAAATTTTTGATTTTTGGAGGCGTAGGCGTGCATGGGAAATTTCTTGAAAATTCCTTTCGCACAGATCAAATAGACGCAATATTCTTATGAGCTTTCAGGCCACCGATCAAGCAGCGAACGATTCACTTGATTGCACAAAACAAGCGAATGATAATATCGAACAACCCTGCACATCGACCGAACCGATGGACAACGACGAAGAAAAGGGTGAAAAGAACGGTTGGTCTGGCACAGGGTCGTCTGGAATTATTGAACATTTTGTGGCGCTGATGCTGATGCTCTCCTGGACTTCCTTCTATAGGTGCAATTTTTCTGGCAAAATATTTACTGGAAAAAAAGTTTTTGCCAAGAGTTCGTCGCCTTTTCAAGTTTTGTACATTTGGGCAAAATATGGTCTAAAATTGCTTTATGGGGAAAAGTCACGCTGGACAAGTTGACCAAAAGACATAAAAATAGTGTTTTTGCACTATTTGAGAAATTGGCCTCGTGATTTTACAAAACTTTTTGGAAATTTTTCCGAAAATTTCCGATATTCTTCCAGTTCCGTAAAAAGTATCTACAACAATACCGGCCCTGCGAAAAAAGAATTTTGATAATTCGATACTTTTGTTTCACTTTTGAGTGTGAGTAGCTCAGCCTTTGGGATGTAAATCGAACAAAAACAGCAACTACATACAAGACAAAACGAAACCAACAAAAAACAGCAGCATTGAATATGAGTACTTTATTTTCTTGCTTCACTCATTTTGAACGAATTCGAGCTGATGTTTCACTTAACCTTGGTTGAGACGTGCAAGACGGTTGTTACTGTTGATGCCGGCATGCCATCGATAAATTTGATCATAGTTATATCGCAACAATTATCTGATCTATCGAACATTAAAGTAAAACGAACAACATTGTTGCAGCAGATGTGTCCAACACGCGACAACGTCGTAAACGAGGCAGTCAGGATCGCAGGTCGGACTCATTGGATAGCAACAGCAACCATGGCAGTGATGCGGGTGACCAGGATAAAGATGCACAGAATGACGCGGACAATGCCGGGGATAAGAAGGCCTGCACGGAAACACGCAGACAGAAATACAGACAGAGGGTGTTGCGGTGAGACATTGGTATTGGGAATGTGTGATTTTCGTGCCATACGGTAAAGCCATTACCGCATGAGCATGATAGAGCCAGGTCATGCTTGAGTGAAACATAACCGAGCTCATCATCTGGCTCTCATTCTGTCGGCACGGTTGCCCATCATGCCTTAGTTGTGTAGTTGTGTGACAAGATAGTAAGTAGATACACCAAACCAGTGATGCAGTTGTGGCCTGGGGGTATGGGCGTAATACCCACAAACCTGGATCAGCTATCTATGTATGTCTACCGAAAACATCTATTATGTAATCTATGTTATCTATTCTCCCCAAACCTAAGTCTAGCCCATCCGGACATCACCAAAAAGTGCTGATTTTAGTTCCAAAATGGCGACTTTATGGTCCGAAATGGTCCAATCTCCGGCCAGCTATTTATGTCTACCGAGCTGGAACCTTCCAGCTATCTATGTCTACCATCCGGACCAACTGCATCGCTGCGCCAAATCTCACTCAACCACAGTCTTTCAAGTTTACAAAGTGTTTACGGATAAATTTGTCCCAACTTTCAGTTCATCTTCCAGTGATGATGAAGATTTAATACCCGGACTGCGACAATCACCGAAAACAGCTGTGATGGATGAGAGCACACGATCGGCTGGTCGGTTGCAAGGAGTTTGTGCTTAATTTTTCCACAGTTCCATTTTAATTATGCTGAGATTTAGCAAAGTGGCGAGCAAATTCAATTGGGACATTTATGGACCTATATCTGCACATATCGTCATCACGCACGCGACGTGACCATTTTCCATCTTGTATTTTGACAGTTCAGCGGATTTCTAAATGTGCAAAATGGAAAAACGCTAACGTTCAACATCCACAAGTAAAGGCACACTACACCAACACGAGCCCGATTTCGAAGGTAGCGTGTATTCAAAACGAATAGAAAGAGAAAATCATCATGACCCATTGTGTATTCTTCAACGTATAACATTTCCCAAATCAGCAACCACGTATGAATGTTTCACCATTCTGGCAGCTGCGAAATCGAGCTCATGTTGGCGTAGTTTGCATATAAATATCCAATGCTGTGATGTTGCAGACGAGACACGCTCATCGCCCACACCCAATGTTGACGGGTCACGTGACCACCGTGTCCGAGTGGGCTGTGACGAGCCCGAGGAGTCCGGCCGTGAGGTGGAGGACGAGGAGCTGATGGAGTCGACCACCAGTATCACTGAAGAGCAACTGGCCAAAGCGCGGCCGTGGGGAAATTGGAGGGTGCAACCGGCGGTGAAACAGAGGGAGTACGGTATGGGTGGACGAAGGGCGATGGCAGCGCAGGTGAGATGTGTCAATCGAATTGCGATAGCGAATGTGTGCTCTGCTCACTGGATTTATTTCGTTTCTGGTTTGATTGTATGTGATGAGGTGTTATTTGGCATCATCATCATGATGGGGCATTGATGAGCTGCTGGACAATGGTGATGGGCATTGCCTTTTTGCGGGACCATCGCTGATGTTTGATGTCGGAATGACCTGTTTCTTGTTCACATGCATGGCCGATCTGGCTGTTCCACCAATGAGAACAAGGCAACAATAATGAAATTGCAAGTTTTCGTATAATTAATCCACGGCTAAGACAATGTGGGTGTATTCGTCGAGTCCGATGTTACTGTGATGGCGGTGTCGCGTGTTCATTTTACGATGACAAATAAGAAATATCTAGGTTGACTTTGGCTTTCATGTAAGCATGCCGTTGTCGGGCATCTTTCCCCTGATGCTTCATCCTCCAGTGCTTGGGCTTCGTAAGAAAGAAAACGAACTTGTAGCCTGATCGTTTCTATGAGATTGGCAGTAGCAGAGCACAATTTTCACTTGAGCGCTTGGCATGGTATGATTAATTACTAGTTTTGCCTGAAATCGGTTACCATGTCGTCTTGATTGTTGGGAAAATCACCCGCGTTTCGTTGATGTATCATGCAAGAATCACATAACTCGATTAACTTTAATCGAACACGCAATAACGAACAAATCAATATTTGACAATGTCAATAACAGTAGTAACTTCACCTGAACTATTTGTTGCAGGAATGGTTCCGCTACCGTGCGATGGGCAGTCAATACGTGGTCGAGCGTATGGATTGCATGTGGAAACTCCGCAAACACGAAGGTACCGCATTTGGTTAAGTCACTGTCTGTCTGTCTGAGCCGGGCAACAATCCAAATAGCGTCTCCCCTTTGTGATTCAGGCTGTGTGAATTGTCTGAACTTCAACGCTTCGGGCACGCGACTGGCGTCGGGCAGTGACGACACGAATGTGGTCATCTGGGACTGGTTGTACAACGATGACGTGCTCACTTTCGACACCGGTCACACGCTCAATGTGTTTCAGGTATTTTAATGGGGTTTTGTTTCTGGAGCAGTTCAGTCGATACGAATTGTCTTTCTCCCTCTTGTTTATGGCTTGTCATTCGCGTGTGAAACATCACCGCTTTTTCTGTGCAGCTCAGTGGCTGAAATACGCTCTATCATGCCGACCTCAGTGCCGTCTTCGGCCTGAGTCGACAAAATGTTATTTTACTAATATAGCACAATAAGCTGGTTATTTTTTATCAAATGTGCTACCAGACGAACACAAGTAACACCAAAACAATTGCAGGCCAAATTCATGCCTCTATCTGGTGACTGTCACATCGTGACCTGTGCCAGAGACGGTCAAGTGCGACTAGCTGAGCTGTCAAGCGAAGGCTGCCGGGGCACACGGCGATTAGCGAAACATCAGCAGGCCGCGTACAAGGTTGGATTATGATTTCATGGGTTGTTCTTTGTGTTTCATCAAAGCAATGATGACAATCATGGTGAGCGCGTGGGTCAGCCGGGTAGTTCTCGCGTGAAACATCACAGTTCAATTGAAACGTGAGAAACCTCATTCGCACCGTGTCGCACGCAGCAAAAATTGTTTTTTGTCAATTTTACTTTGTTTGTGATTTGTACCAAGGGCGGATGCAGGGGGCACAGGTGCCCATGGCCCCTTGCCCTATTTGGCCACTGAAGGGGGGCACCGTTTCGGAAGAAAGAATGGAAAAGGACCCCCTAAATCGCAGGATTTTGACTTTGATACATTTCAAAACAAAAAGTACAAAAAATCGCGAGCTTCATTTAAAAAAAACACATTTTTTAATGAAATTTGGCTGCAGCGCTAAGAAAGTGGCAAAATTTCGCTCGCTTCGAGCGCATTGTCACAATATTTGGTGTAAAAAAGGGTTCCAAATAATCACCAGATAAAAATGACTCACTTTCACTCGTAAAGAACGACGTAAACGGAGCTTTGTTCTTGTTTTCACACAGATTGTTGTTATGACATTCAGAAACAATGTGATAGGTCATGTCACATGGTTTGCGGTGTCTAGATGTTTGTTCTTCATGATTATTTTTGTGCATTATTTTACCAATTCTATCCTTCGATCCACATTGCAGCTTTCGATCGACCCGAGTTCGCCTCACGTGTTCCTCACTTGCGGCGAGGACGCCGTTGTGTACGAGCTGGATCTGCGCGATCCGCAGCCGAACAAGTCGGTGTCGTTTTGCATTTTTGCAACTGGGATCAGCCAGGTCACACTCGTTATCGTCATATACTTTTATGTGAAATTTCTGTGTGGCACACCAACGGGCATGCTAACAATAAGACGAGTGGCTCGTGTCTTGCTTCATAGTTTTATCCTCGAAAGGACCGACGGAATGTTCGTTCTTAAACGAGTTACCGACGCAGTTTGCCCGTGAACTCCACATCAGCACTTTCGACAATGACTTCTTCAAAGTGACCGCAAATCGCGGTCCCGATCACGTCAGTGTCAGAATAAAGAATGTAGGAGAGGAAATGCGAACTGTCATCATTGTTACAGAATTCTAATCTGCCGAAACGCGACGCAACGCAAAGTGCCTTTGTACAGCATTCACTCACATCCGTTGGATTCGACGCAGTTCGCTGTGAGCGGCAGGGACACCTACTGCCGCATTTATGACAAACGGAAGATCGAAGACGGAAAACCGATGAAAACGTTCTGTCCGCATCGATTGGTGAGTGGCTGTGGGCTTATTTGTGGTAACAAACTTGAAAATATATTTAGGCTTGGGTATTTTGTCGCCACTATATGAATGTGATGTTTCAGGATCACGCCGATTTCAAGCCGCACGTCACTTGTATCGCCTACAACTACAATGGAACAGGTTTGTGTCGGTTGATGTTTCATTCCCGTATGACCTTTTTTGACTCGTGGGATGTCTTATTCCAATTAAAGTTATGACAGACCAAAAAGCGTGCGACCTGTTGAAATTGAATATGACTGTGATGTGCAGCTGCAGATTTTCAGCTGCACAACGGTTCACACACAAAAATTTGCCGACCCGTTTTTGCTTTTTTTATCAAAATCATCTTTGCGTGCACAGAGCTGCTCGCGTCATACAACGACGATGACTTGTACGTGTTCGACACTCGCCATTCGGATGGTGCTGATCATGTATGGAGATACACGGGACATCGAAACAATGCCACTGGTTGGTGTGGCTTGTACGCGGACATCTGATGCATGCGCACTGATGACAATAAAAATGTACCGCACTTTTGTGAGAAACGGACAACCAAATAACATGTGGCGATAAACTTATCATTTGCATGCATTCCACAATCTGTGATTGCATACACCAGAGAATAACGTGCAAACTGGCAAGAGCAATTTCAGTAAAAGGCGTCAACTGGTACGGTGCCAGCAGCGAGTTCATTGTGAGCGGCTCGGACTGTGGCCATATTTATTTCTGGGAACGCAAATCACAAGCAATCGTGCACTTTGCTGGTGCAGATGAGGCTGGAGTGGTTAGTTGAGGGGATTGGGGTTGCTTCTTTTGTATGCTTTTGTTTGTTTTTTTGTGGGCGAATCCAGATTGTCCGTTTATTTTATTGGAGCACTTATTCAGAATTCGTGGAACATTTTTCGGTGTATATTTCATTATGGCACACGTGCGAGTGATCGACTTCTGTTGAGCAATGAATGTTTCGAGTTGTCCACAAGAACAACAATCTTTTCACCCGTGTAAACAAAACATCCGTATGCCTTTTCGAGACAAAAACATCGAAACTACTAAAATCAGTTGTAAGCAATTTTTCGTTCTCAGAGTTGACGAAAAAGTCTGATTATAATTGCAGGTGAACGTGCTGGAGCCACATCCGACGTGCGCGGCACTGGCCACGTCGGGTCTGGACTCGGACGTGAAAGTCTGGCTGCCGACTATTGATGAGGAGATTGAGTTCGATGCCGGCCGACTGACTGAGGTGTGATTGATGTACAATTGTGGTGTGACGCGTTCGTGTGGCGCTTGCATTTTGTTTATATTTTGGGTTATTTGTTGCTTATTAGTGCTCTTTTACATTGGTACCTTATTCATAGAACAGGTGAAACATCAATGGCTTGCCTGTGATAACGTGTGATAACTATTTTATCGGACATGGCCAAGTTTCTTGCATGGTACCAACGAAACGGTTTAGTTGTGTGAAAAATAGGCTTATGGTAATTGAATGTTTCCGATTTTGCAGCTGGTAAAAGAGAATATGCGACAACGAATGCGCGAACGCATGCATCCGGACCCCGATGCCGATTTCATCTATTACATGCTGCGACAGATATTGCGCAGGGTTGGTTGCAGCATTGTCTTGCATTTATCATTCTGATTTTTATTGCTGTTGTATTCGTGATCATTTTTTTGGCAAATTTCTCACAATTTATTTGTTAGCGCCGTCGAGCGCATCGTGCGCAACACGGCGGTGGCGAAGGCGGCGAGCCAGATTCGACCAGTGATGATGACGATGACTTTCCGGATGCCGATGACAATCAGGTATGATGATTACGGGTGGTTTGGGGCAAATTCGAACACCATTAGAAACCATCAGATTCTTTTTGGGGCTTTTGTCTGAAACTTTTGTGTACTGGGGGGGGGAGGAAACATTTTTTTGACGCATGATAGTCCTTTTGCCGCTGTGCAATTTGGCGTAACATTGCGCGATATATTTTTTTGTCGTCACTTGCGTAACGGATCAAACCTTGCTTGTGATGTGCGCACTTGGGACACTGCTTTTTATTGGAATATGTAATCGATTTTCGTGAGTAATGAAGTCACTTCTTGGAAAAAAGTGTCCGCCGTGTCCCCAAACCTGTTCGAACAGCCGCGAAAGCAACCGGAAATGGTCAGGACAGACATTTTTGAAAAAAATGACTTCTTGCTTTGTTACATGTCAATATTGTTGCGTGCTCTCGCATTCATTTTTTGAAGCGCAATATCAGTAACCAAATATTTACAATTCGCCTATAAAGCTGTTCGCTGATGTTTCAGGACGGCGATACAAGTGATTCAGATGGGTCGAATCAGGGCGGAGATGGTACACGACCTCGTGGTGTGCATGCAGTGCCGTGTAGACCGTCGTAGAAGTGTTCTAAAACATCATTATTATATGTACAGGCATCATATGTATAGCCACGTGAATTTAGATTTACATTTTTGTTTCAATTATTATGATTATTATTATTGTTACCAAGTGATTTTATATCAGCTCTAAATCCTTGAGCATAACACACACATTGGACTGTGATTGCGGTGGTGCAGTATTTTTGTTTTGTTCTTTTTCTTTCATTTGTATTTGGCTGATTGATTTGATTTTCACGCTGCATGTACAGTATTGCTTTGCAGTTTTTTCAAATATACAGTATATGGGTCAAGTGTGATTTCTTCAATTAGCGAACCATGGCTAAATAGTGGCTTCAACAAGATTTGGTGTTCTTTGGTTCAAATAGTGATCATACGTGCATAACACGGTATACTTACCACACCACCATGTATTAATCGCAAATTGAGGTTAGTTATCGCACAATTTTATCAAATTATTGTGTACAATTCTATTTGATTTGTTTGTGCTCTTATGTCCTTGTTGATGATTTTTCTCGAATAAAATTGCTCTCATTTGCATGCCTTGGATAGAAATCTGCGAGTTCTCAGTTTGCAAACTGGTGGTTCAACTAACGCGCACCGACGTATCTTTGTTATGTGCACTGCATGCAAACCTTTTCGCCAAATCCGCGGGTTTTCTGATGACTGAAAGTTTGTGTTTTCTCAGCTTTCACCGTCTGATTTCATGTGATGTGCTGTGCGCAATAACATCCAGGAAGGAAACGCACTGTTTGGGCCAACCCGGACGTGAAAAGCCGCGTTGGAAACCAAGGTAATGTTTCAGCGATTTTGAGTTTCGGCAAACTTCAAAGGCGTTGGCGCCAAGCACAAGCTGTGGATTGTGTCTGCGTCGTTGTAGTTGAAATAGCGAAATTCTCAATTTTAAGGTTTCCAAAAAAGCCTGAGCGTTGAGATAAAATTTGAATCCGCTCACGTGGTCGATATTAGTTTCCTTCCACATTTGTTCAGCTGGACTTCAAATTTTTTTTAAAGCCGACCTGTAACATAAGGTGTTCCGCGCCAGAAAATTTTCTCTAAATTCAAAAATGCATTGTTGTACGATTTTGTTGTGTCGTCGACTGGTCTTGATCTGTTTTTGGTGTTTGCATTTTTATGCATGAAACTGAACTGAACCGAGACGACCCTCGACGTGATCGTTGGTCTTCGGAACTCAGCCATTTTAAAAATTCGAATTTTTATGGAGCTCACTTTTTGCCTTGTGCAAATTTGAACTCGAATTCGCTTGTGTGTTCGTCGCATAATTTTCAATTAACTCAAACATTAATCCATTAGTTAAACGCAGTTATGTATGTTTGAAATAGCGTCACGGAATCTTTTGTGGTCGACTTGACAAAATATTCTCGATAATAAAATCTCGGCCACATTTTCGAGCTTTTGGTGATTCATTTGCTTGCAGGATAATTGATTACAAATGGACCTCATGGCAAAAAAATAAGGCCTCCAAAATTATGTAATTTTTCAAACGCACACTCTCGTGACAGAATTTGCGACTTGCCTGTTCAGCTTGTTTATTCAGTTGTAACATCAGCTAACCTGCAGATGAAGACTCGCTGATCCGGAGTTGTTCAGAAATTGTTGTTTTCAAATCGCTTTTCCGCATTGTTGCAGTTGTAAGAAATCCATACGAAAATTATGCTCATCGCTTTTTTCAGAATTCGTCCGCTTGATTGGAAAGCTCGCATTTACGCTCGTATCCACATCGGGCACCGGGCACTCACATTCGCTGTTCGATATTCAATTCTAAATTCATTCAATGGCTACGTAACACATTCGTTCCTCGATATCCATTTGATTCGTGATCCCTCCGAATCAATCAAACTCCAAATCGCCATGTCATACATATCGGACGATTTGTCGACCGATCGATCACAACGCAAAGCGCATCGATCCAACATGCGATATTCAGTCAATCCTGTGCAGCCACCGAATAATAGAAGGGCCGTGAGGACGGCCGGATATGGCAGACAGTTTGATGATGCGGCATTGTTATTGGCCAAAGAGGTGGGCGTCGAGGCTGTTGTTGTTTGATAATTTTGTTTGCGTTGGTTTCGTGATTCGGAACTTTTGTTTTGACACATTCAACTCGCATGATTTGACAGCACCAGACCATTCTTGTGTGAAACATCAGCAGTCTCGTTGAGGATTCTACTTGTCAGAAATTTTGCGACCACTTAAGTGATCGGCAGTGACGTAGTTCGGCCCTGGGGGGGGGGGGGGGGGGGGTGGGCGGGTAATACCCAAACTTGAGTCAGCTATCTGTGTATGTCTACGAAAAAAATCTATGCCCAATTCCCAGCTATATATGTCTACCATGTACGGACAGCAACCGAAAAGTGCTGATTTTAATGCCAAAGTGGCTATTTTATGGTCCAGAATGCAAAAATTTCTCATACGTTCATTAATGTGCAGAAAATTACCCTTTTAAAGTGACTCTACAATTGATCGTTGACCGCGTTTGTTTGCAGTCATTTTTTCAGAAAATGAAGACTAGGTATCAGAAACCCAGATTTAGGAAATAGATTTTCAAGTCGTTGCTTTGTGATGTTTGACGGAGCCCACACATTTTCACAGGAGGGGAAAAATGAAAAAAGTTTGAGGCAGGCCTGTGCGAAACACAAGGTAATCCAATAGAAGATATTTTCAGCGTTTTATACTCAGACGTTTTTCTCTTAAACGAGATATAAAGCATTGCGCGAAACGCCATGTGTGATAAATAATAAACGAAACACTCCAAAAAATCAAGCCTTTTTAAAGCACCCTTTTACTCTAGCATAATTTTAAGCATCTGTGGCGAATGAAATAAGTTGTCAATTAGAAATAAAAATCGTCTAATTATCTAGTATTTAGGATGTGCTTTTCGTTTTTCAAAACCTTACACAGCTCACACAATGTTTACCACAACATGCGCAAGGCACCCATTCCCACAGCGCACACACACAAAGCTGAAACATTATCCCCAGCCGGCTGTGTGTTGTCGTTGTGTGTGCGCTGTGCGTGGTCTGAATGGCTGCCTTGCGCATGTTGTGGTAAACATTGTGTGAGCTGTGTAGGGTTTTGAAAAACGAAAAGCACATCCTGAATACTAGATAATTAGACGATTTTTATTTCTAATTGACAACTTATTTCATTCACCACAGATGCTTAAAATTATGTCAGAGTAAAAGGGTGCTTTAAAAAGGCTTGATTTTTTGGAGTGTTTTCGTTTATTATTTATCACACATGGCGTTTCGCACAATGCTTTATATCTCGTTTAACAGAAAAACGTCTGAGTATAAAACGCTGAAAATATCTTCTATTGGATTACTTTGTGTTTCGCACAGGCCTGCCTCAAACTTTTGTCATTTTTTCTCCTCCTGTAAAAATGTGTGGGCTCCGTGAAACATCACAAAGCAACGACTTGAAAATCTATTTCCTAGATCTGGGTTTCTGATACCTAGTCTTCATTTTCTGAAAAAATGACTGCAAACAAACGCGGTCAACGATCAATTGTAGAGTCACTTTAAGGCCTATTTTACCATAATATTCACCTATTTTTATACACTTATTTTTTACCTCTTGGACCACTCCCAAATCGGCGAACCTGGCCAGCTATCTATGTGTGAAATGTAATTGACCGATCATGCTGTGTTTCTGTGTTTTTTGCTCCTTATCATCATCTACATCTCTCGATCCGTAACTATCCACTGGCCCACTAAACACTTGTAATTATTTATGGTTTCGTCGTTACTGTCCAGCTTATGCGTGTTGTTGACGTTACCATGTTGCTTCTGATGCAATAAAAAACTTGAACTTGAACTTGAACTATCACTCGGAGAGTTCGCCCTTGGAAGCTTTGTGCGTGGCACCTGTTTTTTTAAATGTTATTCTCATGTACTACTATCGGTTAGTGTACACATGTAAACATGCCGCCAAGTCATTTCTGCATAAAACATCAGCTAGGTGATCCGTGCTAATTTTATCTTGCGTGTTTGCGAAGTTCCCATTGTGGTGATGTAATTCCACGATACCTATATTGTTTATCCATCCTATTTGCTCAATCTTTGGCTTACATTCATGTCTTCAACTCACGACCAATGCCATGTATTTTCTCTCGAGCTCATTCGGGTTGCTTGATTTGACGACCAAAAGTTGACGACTTTAGTTGACCACTATACAATAAGCGAAGTTTGACTAAAAAACTGAGCTAGAAATAATAGTCGCATATCGCTGCCAAGCTCTTGCTTGTATGTATCAGTCTGCCAGTCCGACAACCGCACCTAGTTTCTTGCGTTCAAATTTGCACAACTCGTATTTCACTGATTGCTTCACGTCACACAGTGCATCTGCACCTCGTGTTCTGCGTAATTTTCAAATCACTTGGGCTTTTAGTGACCGTTCAGACCTACTGTATGACTGGTGCTATCAGTGCTGAATTATGTCTCGAATATGTCCTGTTTATGCCTCTCGAATATTTTATTGCGTGCTTTTCGGTCTCAGAATGTCTCAAATCTCCGACAATGGTCGAAGCGTGAAGTGAAATTCCGACTTTAAGGCAAAGCAAAATGAGGATTCGATTTTTGCGTATTTCTGGAGCACAAATCATGATCGATGCATAGTTCTTGACGGCCTTTCAACTGTTGTTGTTATCCAAGTCTGGCTGCATTATGTGTCATTTCCGTCAGTCGCGTGCTGTGCCATTGACCATAGAACTCGCATTTCCTTGGAGGGTCAGGCACCAAAAAGGTTGGTCTCGGTTCCATTCCGAGTAAATCCTTGTTTCAAGGCCAGGGGTCTCGTTACTGAGTGTCAGAATTTTGCGTGGCATTTCAAATTTGAGTGATTAGTGCTTCATGATGTTCTGTCTCGAAACCAGCTAACAACACTAGAGCACACGCAGCAGCACTGTGCCACTGCTTGCTGTGCTTGCGTGCGTTCATGAATAAAACGCCACACACTCTTACTACATAACCCGCCGGTGATATGTAAAACGCATTTGTAGTAGTTGTGCTTGTGCTTTGTGCACATGCATAATGCACAATTTGCAGTGTTGTCTGGCGCATCAAGTGAACTACAGTCAGAGGTTCCAGGCCTCGGCCCAAAACGAGTCCCAGGACCACGACAAGAACATAGTTCTCACTTGGTACATGCAGCACCCGGTTATTATCATGTGAGTTGTAGCTGGTGTTCCGCTGATGCTTTTCACAGCAACGTGGCAGCCAACAATATTTTGGTGCAAGCTGCCTTTCACTGTCTGTCTCTGTGATGTGCTTTTTGTTCCAGTGCAACTGGGCGTTCTCTGATATGAAATGGGGTCGGGCATTTTGGCTTTGTGTGGGGTCTTTGACGTTTGGTATTGGGTTATGTACGCATGTAGGTGTGGTGCGGGTGCTTGTTTATGGTGGTGTGTAATGTTCCGTTTGTTGCCTGTAATAAGGGGGAGTATGTCCATGCTGGCTGAGATGCGAAATTCGGGATATTTTCTGGTGGAAATTTTTTGACGCTGCGTACATGCACACCGACACCGTGGTGGTACACGTGAGGGGATAAATTTCCTTCTTCAAACAACATTAGTTTCGAAATTTGAGCGCAAAGAACGGGCAACGGGGCCAATATCTCGGTCATTCCTGCTCTAAATGTTCGCTTCATTGGGCCATATTGTGCGGATCTCATTGTGCAAGCCGAGGCACTAACCAGCTGCGTATCGGGCTGTTTTTACGATTTTCGTAGTAAAACAACCGACTGACCGTCAAGGCAAGTGAAAGTGAGGGAATGATTCATTTGATTTCGTACTGAGAGCGAATGTTGGCAGGGGCAGCCAAAGAATTTTGCTATATTGTGCACTTGATTAACGGAAACTCGTGGCGAGGATGGACGGAGTTGGGAGGGTCCTTCGTGGCGCAAAAGTGTTGAAATTCGATGAAATTGTGGTTAACGTAACAATGATCGAATTTTTTATTTATTTGTAAGATTTTTCTTTGATTGAATAATTACAAGTGCCCAGAGCGCATGAACAACCGCTACGGAAAGGTGGAGCCATTAAATCAGGCATGTTTACACTAGACCGATCGGTTCATTGGGCTTGGGAAATATGGGTGGAAAACGTTATGACCTGACAAAGATGTGATAACATCAATCAGCAACACCACCGTGAGAAACCACATCACCATCTCGATTTCGGTGTATGAATTGTGTACTTGTTTGCTGAACGCATTTGCTTGGTTTCTGTCTCTGATGGGAACCGGGTATGAAATTTTTCTTCTGCGTGTGCTCATCTTTTATGTGTATATAGTCAGTTTGTGTCTGGGCAGGAATTGTGGTTTCAAGGCGTTTGTTCTTTCATCGTTTCTATTTTGATTTGGCTGGCAGCCCGGCTAACATCTGCTTGTTGGTGAGATGTCATAAATATTGTCGAAATGCGTCGCTATTGTGTGCTGTTGTTTTTCGTTGGTGAAAAGATCTGAAAAACCGCGCGAAACCAGATTGAACGGTTTGGCAAGCCGACAACCATTTGTAACCGCAAATTGATTTCGTGTTTGTGAACGCCGAGATTTTTAGTCGGCTGCAAATGTCAGTGCTTCTTCTCGCTTCTGAAAATTTCTGCTTCTTCCTTCTTGGGTAGTTTTTGTTTTTGTAGGACGATTTATCGAATTTAAATTGACGTTGAGACTTTTATGGTCGAAGTTCTGGACTCTGTTATCTGAAATCTAAAGATCTTTCAGGCGCCACGCCCCAAAATATCACCAACAGCTGCTTTTTTTCGTTGCATTGCATAAAGCCTGTACTTACGCATTTCATTGCACATTTATCTATCGTTTGGGCGGCCTGGGTCTTTGATCTGTTTTTTTGTATCCAGCTGGACTTGGGGTTAGTTTTTTCCTGTCAGAATTTCTATATGTTGCAGCCATTTTCCCTGCCTGAGTGCGTAAATATAATGAGTTTTGGCCTTGGGACACGCAGAGCTGCACCGAGTGGTTATGTGCATGTCTGAACCGATTTCATGTGATCGCTAATCAGATGGATATATCAATTTGGTCTTTGTGCATGTCGCACAAGGCTGGATTGTATCGACAGGCCTTGGCCTTATGGCAAGTAACGCAATTGTGATTTCTTCAGCTGGTTCATTATTCACTCCTTTTGAAAAGCAGCAGACTGTTTATTTTGCGTCATTTACTCATGTTGTTTGGGATTAATTTTGGAACACGAAATCGGTCGTTGCGGCTTCACAGCAAAAGACGCATAACTTTTCGTGCACAGTCCATTCATCGCAACTTCCGCTCTCCAGTGCTGTGGGACGCCTGTATATATGTTGAGCTGCTGTTTCACGTCCCCAAAATCACCGTTTCTCTGTGCGGACGTGCTTTAACCTAATGTCCTTTCATATGTGCACCGCCGGCCTAATTACTTTGATTTGTTCAAATGCACTCCTTTTCCGATCACACGTGCGTGCCGTAATGTTCGTACGTGCGGCACCGTAACCTGGAACCGGAACCAAATTATTCATAATCCAAATGGTCATAAAGGTGTGCGTCGGCATTTCGGCCTTTGATGCCCCCAACTGACTCTGCAGAACATGCTGTTTTTGCCCATTCTGATTTTCTCTCTTTTTATGTTGTGCTATTTCCGAAAATGCTATAAACAGGGACCTGTCTGTCTTCTTATTTGTGATGTTGTGAGTGTTCACGAGCATGGGCGTTGCTTATTCGGGCTTATGATAAAGGGCATTTCAGTGCTGGTGGTCACTGTCTTGGTCTGATAATTGTGCTATGCTATATTTTAACTGGTTTTCCAGTTGAGTGAATGTGTATCAATTTGTCGTTTAGGTGCACACGCAGCGTTATACCTCCTTCCCACAAATAGTTTCCACAAGAAATACCGTAGTCTTCACGTCTTGATTTTGAAAATCACTACCCGCCTGTTTTTGTTGATTTAACGATCGTTTTATTGCTTTATGCCCTGTCGGTTACCTATGTACGCATACATTTTTTGAATTTGATACGCTTTCGTAAGGTGGCGCGTGTGGCTGTTTCACTGGTTTACATTAAGCTGTTGATGGTCTCAGGTTCATGTTGTGCCCGTTTTGTTTGGTTTGGGTGGTCGAATCACATCCAAAAAAAAGCAAAACGTCGTGCGCGAGAACCATGGATGCACACACATGGATGGATGGATAGCATGCCGATTGCTCGCATTTATATTGCGAACGGATGCGCGCAAAAAGCGCATCTTTGTGGTGTGACCGCATTATTTTGGTTCCGGTTCTGGTCTCTGTGTTTAGGTTCCAGTTCAAACGATTGAGACGTACACGTGAGCACCAAGAGGTCACAGAGCCCTGACTAAGTGAATTATAATGTCTATGTTTGTTGCTTTATATATGGACTACTAAACCAGCCAGCAGATGTGCAGTCCATATTATGGGGGATTGTATATCATTTTTGGCTGCTGGTGCCTTGCCTGCACATGTCTATTTACATGCTGGTGTGTGCTCTTTTTCTGCGCGCCGCCGGGTCATGATAAATAGATAACCGGCAGTTTTTATGGTTTCGCTCGCATCAATATGTGATAGTTTGTGACCTTGAAGCACCAATAGTTATGTTATGCCAATGCTGGGCCCATTTTTGAGTGCAATGAGTGAAACACTAGATCTTTTAGTTGTGCTCGTGGTAATTTTGGACCCATGATGTCAGGTGGCTATGTCGGCAGCAAAACATCTAAACACTTTTCATTTCGAATTGCTGAAGTTGGGAGGGGGACAAATGACCAAACTCTCGCATCACTTGATGGGGCTAAAATATTTGAACCGCGAGTCCAGAAAAAACCTGACAACAATCGAAAATTCCAAAATGTTTCTCTTCAACTGCGTACTCAAATTTCAGACAGCAGTCCAAATCGACGGTCCTCCACTGGATCAAAGCGGAGGAGACAATGTGAATGATCTGAGTCACAATGCAGCCATACAGAACGAACA
This sequence comes from Rhynchonema sp. JSB1_4, assembly GCA_030248065.1. Classification (NCBI taxonomy): domain Eukaryota; kingdom Metazoa; phylum Nematoda; class Chromadorea; order Monhysterida; family Xyalidae; genus Rhynchonema; species Rhynchonema sp. JSB1_4. Next base: position 9,012 of record JASAMV010002760.1, on the reverse strand, counting down.
ATGGGCTGATAACACCACTTGCGTGACCGGTGGGTGATGTTTCAATCAGTTATTGACTGTTTTGACACAAACAAGCTTTGGTTGTTGCAGAGAATTAGTGCAGCTGCAATTTTGATATTCCATATGGCGTGAATTTGATTTTTGCCAAGTTTTTTTATAGTTCTGCCGGAGTAGAGCCAGCGATGTGATTGGTGTGGGGGGGGCTTTTTTTTCCTTTTGGCTTTTTTTGTCTTCTTTTTTTCCTTCCTTTTTTTTCTGTTGCTGCATCCTCTCAGCCAAGGTCATGCGTGCGTAAAACATCAGCATTTTTCGCAGTTTAGGTTCTGTGCTTTTTTAAGTCCCATGCAGAAGCACACTGCACATTTCAATCATCAGGTGATATATGGTCACTACTAGCGCCCACATCCAACACTTACAATCGTGAGGGTATCTGACCATTTTGTTGTCATATTCATGCGCATCGATGTGATTTTAGATCCAGAGCCTAACGGTTGGTGTGGTTACTATTGCATGCACCATACATTACTGAATACGGTTCATTCACAGATAAAAATTGCCAAGTTCGACACACAACCTCCAATTCCCTTTATAATTCAGGGAACACCAGCGAGCCGTCCTATTCGTGCGAAGATCTGCGCACAATCGGTCACCTCAAGTACACACGACGGGCGGGTGCCGGTGGGTTACTGTCACCGGACGCAGACTACAAGTCGAGTGTACCGATGCGATGCGCACGATACGCGTGGATTGTATTGGCCAGCACTGTCTGCTTGATGGCTTATATCACGCCACTCGTTATGGTTGGTTGTTTGGTTGTAAATTATGTTTTTGGTGCTTGTTTGCAATTTGAGGTGAGCAGCGGCGGGCAGTACCTACGAGACTTTTGAGGAACTGGGGTCATTCCGGCGTGAAACATCAATAATTTTTAAGGCTCTGTTTTGCGCCACCTGTTACGTACGCTATGTATTTTTGTTAATAAATCTGGCGATTTGGCCACTGTTCCGTCAAAAAAGATGCTGAATGTTGTTGTTTTTTGAAAAAAACGTCATTATTGGGGGGGGGGGGGGGGGGGGGGGGGGGGGGGGGGGGGGGGGGGGGGGGGGGGGGTTTGGGGTTTTTGGTTTTTTTTTTTTTTTTGGGGGGGTGGGGGGGGGTTTTTTTTGGGGGGGGTTTTTTGGGGTGGGTTTTTTTTTTTGGTGGGTTTTTTTTGGTGGCCCCCCCCCCCCGACCTCTAACCCTGTTCTTACTTGAAATATCAATAATTTCCTCTGGCTTCTTGCTGCGCGAAGCGCTGTTGTTGTGTTTGTCGATTATTTCAAGTTTTGAGCAATTGCACTTGAAGTAAATCACTGAGTTATTATACCTCGTTCGATATTGACGCATTGTTTCGGTAATTATGAAGTCAGATTGAAAATCGAATTTGCTTTTGGTGTGTAACCACGAATAAAATTTACACCGGTCGAGCTTCCAGTATCATCAATTCGAAACACATTTCCCTGTACAATGCAGATCCGATCACAATTTCTGATATTGAATACCGTCCCATTATCGTGCAGGTGCTGCTACCCAAAACGCTGGTTCGTGTGCTGCAAGCCAACACCCATTTGGCCAATCTGACGAGACCCTGGCACACCTCCGACTGTCTGGCCGACTGCCAGGGAATGCTCATCAGTTTCTCGTTCAGAATGTTTGCCCTGCTCATCGCCGTGTACTTGATATTTATGAGACGGTTGGTTTCTTGACAATTTGTTTCATTTTTCAAAAGTAAAAAAGTTGTTGTTGATGTGGGTTTATTTAGTTCATGATTTTGTTATTCGAATTTATATATTTCGAGTCGGGAAAACAATGTCTTGTGTCATTCTCTTCACAGTTTCGACTGCTCAGTTGGATCGGATCTGGTGTCAGCCAAAACCTATTTTGATAAATTCTGTATCTGGAAATCAATACGAAAACAATGGAGCCAAAGATGGTTGTTACAAAATTATTTTATTGATTCCAGCACGATCGCCGACATGCCGCGTTTGTTCGTTGGTCGCGCGTGCCTGCTGGCCATGATATTCCTTTTGACATTCTCCTATTGGCTGTTTTACGGCGTGCGCATCGTGCAACCCCGCGTAGGTGGAGGAATTTTGTTGTGTTTTATTAAAAATAGCAGTTATAACTATTTCGCAATACAATTTGCTCAGGTGCACAATTACGCCAGTATCGTCACGTTCGCATTATCAATGGTGGATGCTTTGTTGGTGATACATTATCTCGCAGTGATATTGTTGGAAATTAGGTGGGTTGGGTGTTTGACTTTATTGTTTATATCATGCTGGTCTGCATCTGCAATACTCATTGCTCACTTCCTTGAAATGTGGGATAGTCATTCTCGCTTGAAACATCAGTGTTTTTGTGTCACTTTATGGACCTATTATTCAGCTCGTGCTCGACTCGACCTTTGTTCTCGATTTTGTTTCGTATGTTGTTTTCTTTCATAGCACCTAATGACATTTTATATAAAACTCTTGAATAAGCGCTGATTGATGTTTCGAATGACTATATTTGCTTGTTCAACTCGGCATGCTTCAGACAAACGAGTATGTTGCCATAATTGTCTCAGCGAGAGTGAGGGTTGTCATTCCTGCGTAAAACATCAGCGTCAGCTCAACCTCAAGCAGTCATTATCAAACAGTATTGTTGCAAACGTTCAATGACAATATTACAAAATATCAAAATTTAGCCGAAAACGAAAATTCGCATCAATCTTGCAGATGTCTCCGTCCCGAATACCGTATCCGTGTGGTTCGGTCGCCCGACGGTGAATCGCGTTGCTACAACGTTGGTGCGTACAGCATTCAACGTGCTGCCATCACTGTGCTGCACAATTATTATAGGTCGGTTGGTTGATGACCACTCTCTGTTGGCGTTGGGAACGTTTTTTTTATTGTTTTGTTGTGAGAAGAGGTGAGAGCAGGTGATTGTTCCCCGTCTGCCATCTGAGCGTAGTCGTTCTGGCGTGAAACATCATGCTTTACGAGACCGTTTGCGTTGCCTTCTTCCTGCACAACTAATGGTCTCATTTCGTTTGTGTTGTTCGACTCTTCGTTATGTGGAGTGGCGAAGCAGTGAGTTCACGTGCGTTCAGTCATTTACGGGAAGAAATAACGCGGGTCATTTGTGTGTGTGATTGTTATGCTTGATCCAACCAGGCAATTCTCACCACTGCCATGAGATCCCATCGTCCTTTAATTACGCTCGCGTGGAATATCAGTGTGTCTGATGTTGTCATTGTGCTGTTGTATGCTGCCACTTACCAAATTCGCAGCCCAATGTGATTTACAGAGATTTCGTCGTCTACAACCCATTTCTCGAGCGTTTGCCGAGTTCGGGTGTGAGTCGAATGCGCATGAAATCGGGCTCGACCACCGGCAGCAGTTGTGCAACTGGTTTGTGATATCTTCGCGTCAAAAAAATCCTCGATTTTTGTGATTTTTTGAAAAATACCAAATAACTGCAATTTGCTGGCGAATTCAGGTTTCAAAATGTACAATATCGACGGTCTGGGTGGCGGAGGCGGTAGCGGTGGTGAGGGCCAACTGACGGACGTGAACACACAAGCAGCGTTGATGATCGCTGCCGCACGAAAGAGGGACTCGACTCACAACGAACGCTTCTATGAGGAAATGGACTGGTCGGTTCGGTTGTTTACTGTCTGGAACTGTCCTGTTTTTGGAGCGATGTATATCTGTCTTTGCTGATGGAAATGGAGTTCCATTGCTGAAGAGTTGAACTGAATTTGATCCTGAATGTCTTGATTGTATCGTTATTGTTGCTATCATGCCCCCAGCGATGGTTCGACACGTTATTTTGTTCGAATCAGTCAATTGACGTGCCTTGCCAATTCAGGGAACGTCGAGTGCGTAAACGTCGTGCGCGACTGTTGACGGCCACTGAAGAGGCCTTTGCTCATATCAAACGGGTGAATGAGGAGAAAGGTTGGGGTTGGTTTTTACTGTTCAGCCAGTCGAAATTCGGGACTTTACTTGTCCTGTTTGGTATGTTCGCACAGTGACCTGGTTGTCGAACTTTTGAATTCTTTCGGCGTCGTGTCCTGATCCTCGTCTACTGGCTCAGGCTTCCGAGGTTTGGGTAGTCATCATCGAGTGTAACATCAGCTGTACGTTAGCCGGTTCACAATGATCATCATCATTTGTAGCGCCTTGTGTGCCAATGAACTCACAAGAAGCCGCACAAGCTGTGTTCCCGGCGTTGGCAAGGTCGTTGCAGAAATACCTGCGTGTCACAAGACAACAACCGCGGCATAATGCTGAACAGGTGTGCAGTAATTTATTATAATTTTGATTTGAAAAGCCGTTTCTTCTCAAAAATGTTAGGTTTACTCAAAGTAAAGTGCCAGTGTGGATTTCGAGTAGGAAATGTTCCATTGGCGCTATAAGTACTCGCCTTGCTTGTGACAATAGTAATTGTTTCTAACTATCTGCGGATGAAACCCAAAATCAGAAAAACCACCTCATATTTCAAATATAAAGATCACGTGCTTCATGAGACGTAAAAATGCAGTATTTTTATAGTTTGTCCAACTTGGTAAATTTTGACAGGTCGTGCGTCATCTGTCCCAATGTCTCACCTACGACATGGCACCACGCGCGTTTCTCGATCGATTCTTCAACACTCAGGAAACTGTTGAGGTTCGTATTGTTTGGTTCCGTATCATGTTTATTTTTACTCACATGATCGCTTGCGCATACGCATACACTACATAAAATTGGGCGACGCTTGTGCTCAAACATTTAATAAAACAGTTATTCCCACGACAGTCACTTTCGACTTACGTCACCAAGACAGAACTGGTCCAATCCGATCACTAAGTTTGATGTCGCCTATAGTGAATCTTTTTGTAGTCAATTTTCTAACATGCAATATACTTTGGATCGTAATCCGCAGTTAACCCCCGAACAACTTCATACATAAGTAACCAGATTTTGTGATCAAAAATAATCTGGTTTCGTTCCAGATCCTAAAGTCAGCTTACAAAACCCCAAAAAATTACACCATGATCAAGAGTGAGCACCCATAAAAACCGTTGAAATGTGACGTGCGCCGTCAAATGTTTTTTCCTACGTGCCTTATATAATCATTCATGTAACATCAACCAACCTGCCGTCTACGTCTATGCTTGTATGTTGATGGCGATCGATAAATAATGTGCACTTTCGATTTCCAACATTCGGAGAGTCATTAATGTTTCAACAAGGCTACAAATAGGGTCTAAAGAGTTGACAGAAATAATAGTACACTTATAGTCCGTCCACCAGCTCATGGCACTTTGTGTTGCTGCTAGCTGGTCTGTTCCCTTCCTCCACGTTCTAATGAAAGAGAAATTGCGTGTGAGCGATTTTGCAAAAAACTGAAAAAATAATAATACACGTCGAAAACTATTGAATTCGATCAAATTTAAAATTAAATTAAAATCTATAAAACACGTCGATTTCATAAAAACAGCAATTTAGGAGCAAAAATAATTTTTTTCGGGAACTCAATTTCTCTTTCATTAGAATGTGGAGGAAGGGAACAAACCAGCCAGCAGCAACACAAAGTGCCATGAGCTGGTGGACGGACTATACGTGTACAGCTCTGATAAAAAAAGAAATCAACCAAAACGAATGTTTGTGGTCAAACGGACGGGCTGTGAGTGGTTTGTTGCCGGTAATTATGACACTTTTGTCAGTCAGACAGGCGCATACTGCAACACGCGGGTATGTCCCTCTGGCATGTCTGTCGCAAATGGTACCCACACCACACATACAGCTGTGTCCCACATAGTACTTATGTTTTTGATCTAAAAGCCTAAACCTTGGCCCAAAATGCATGTGGCATCTGTTGTGCAACTTTCACATAAACGACGCTAGATCAGTTCGCCACAGGTACTGTGGACGTGATCCTGGTTCAGGCTGTCATTTGAGTAAAAATAAACATGTGGCCCAAAAGTTACGGGACGGTACACCCTGGCCCAAAAAGTACCTGGCCCAAAAGGTACATGGTTCGATATATAACATGGCCCAAAAAGTACCTGGCCCAAAAAGTACGGTGGCCCAAAAGGTTCACTGGCCCAAAAAGATACGGAACCTGTTGTTTTTATTTGCTGTAAAGTTAACTTGAGCATGGGCAGTTAGTCAGCTAAAGACTGAAAGAGCCTACGATAAGGGAACGACACAGTCGCTTTTGTCATCACGTGCTGTCTAAGAGAACGATGATCTGATGACATGGCAACACGTTTGCCAAGCGCTTTGCCTGTTTTTTGGGACGGTTTGTTTTCGTCAGCTGGGTATGCGCTTTGCTGATCGGGCAATTCTTTTACGAAGCTTTCCCTCTAAGCTGACGTCAGTGTGCCCCCAAAATTATACAGAACCTCTTACCTTGCAATGTTCAGGGTTCGCAGTCAGCGTGCAAATGGTCGATAATGTGTGACAAACTGGTGTCCCGTCAACTGTCACATGGCCAATCATTTGTGCTGCGCTGTCACTCAACCGGGCCGGACGCCGCTGTACAACTCATGTGCACCGTCACGCAACTGCCATTCTTGAATCTGACTGAACAGGTGTGTGTGTCCTTGATAAACCAGTCTACATTACTGTATTTGGTTGTTATCAAGCCCATCGGTCATGTTTAGGGATCAAATCCAATTGAATGAAAAATGAAAACGCAAAAGGTCTTATTGGTCAATCTTCACTCTTACAGGTCACAAACGCAAAAGACAATCGTTTTGTGCTTCGACTAAACAGCGAAACCAGCGTCTGATCTGTTTGTCATCCTTCCTATGTATTGCTATTAATTTTTAATCTTACGTCACGTTTCCACTCTTGAAGAGCTACTATCCGTTTCTGTTTTGCCACTTTTCTATTTTGTTTTCCATGTTCTGCTGTAAAATATTACTTTCGTTACATTGACATTGCTTCATACTTTATCTTCTGTATATATTTGGCTGTCGGACTTGGCAGTTCTGTTTGTTCCGAATGTTACAGCTGTTACATTATTATTACTGCATCCATATCTCAGCATCAGTATTCCTGAATGGAAGCTTAACGTGTTTTCTTATTTTCATGTGTGGAGGTTGATGTTTTCGTAACTGTCAATGTCATCTTAAACTGTCCGCTATGTACCCGGTTCGTTTTCTCTTTTGTTTTTATTCCATTTTGTACAACACTGCCCTGTTATACAAAACATTTAATGCACTATAGTATAAATGTATAACTACTAAACTTCAGGTATTTTTGTTATTGTAGTAAGCCGTCCTGTGCGCAATTCAAGGGCCCAATTTAACTCAAACTTTTGAGAATTGAGCTCTAATTCTTCCGAAATTGTTACTGACCACAATTCGCTTGTTTTTCTTGTTATTGGATCTCGATAATGTAACACCATGTTCATCTCATGTTTTTATGTGAACATTTGCTTTATGTTAGAGTGTTTGCGTCTATCTTGTTTCTTATATTTTCATCGAGCTATAACTGCCAATATAATGCGCATGTTGAAAACATGAAGCGAAATAAATAAAGTTGAAAATGTGATTGCGAGTTTTCTTTGATGCTCTTGGAGAAAACCACATATTTTGATGTAATGTAACAAGCTAAAGGGGCCTTCTGAAGTTTGCTCGCTTCGCCTCATTCAGATCTACAATAAGTTAGCATTTTGTACTGCACGCACATAATCAGACAGTTTTAGTTTTACTTTCCAATTTTGTGTCGCGCAACGCAAGATAGCGTTTCAGAAATCAGCTGCACCTTCAAGAATTGTTTTGCTCCTTATTTTATTTTGACACCCAATGTCGCAGTACATATCTCAACGCCGCCACCGCTCATGCAGAAATGACCAGGCCATAAGGGAAAGAACACGCATGTTTATATACTTCATGTGGCATGGCAAGAAGCCTCTGTCCTCTCTATCTGAATACAAAAGGTCTATGGGCTTCGACTGGTTTCTGGACGGACAGAAAAGATTTCTCGATTTCAATGCTGACTTTATTGATTTCCATCACGCATGAGAGAGATATGCCCGAAAGCCAAAGGAAGATCTCTTAGCTTAATGTTGGTGATTAACGGGCAAATCATTTTATCCTGATCCGAAAACAATATGAGCAGGAGGCAATAAATACCCGGAATTTTCAGTTACCCACTGTGCAGATGCTTTGTTACCGGTGATACACAGAATTATGGGCCAAAGCCATTGTATATTGGTTCAAGTTCTCGAAAGCGCCACCGGGGACGGCTGCGAAACAGTGTAATTGATTTAACGGACGCTCCCCACCTCGGTGCTTAAGTTACCTTTTACTCCAAAAACGGAGCAGTGTGTGCTTTGAGCAACGCTGCTGTTCGCGTAAGCACGGAACGAATTGAGGTCAGCCAGCTGGAAGTGGTCATCGTCTTTGGGGGCGCAACCGCCCCACCCAGGTTGCGGCTGCGCCTTCGAGAATTGGGCCAATGTGTTATACATTTCATTGCAAAGGGAAAGCAGAGCAAGGTTGTTATAGAATAATTTTCGCACAATTCGTTATCGGCTTTCAAAATGCCATCAAACGTTTTTTTTCACGCGAATAATGTTTACATGTCGAACTCGAGGGGTTTGCATTTCTGCACTTTGGCCGGTTGAATTGGTGCTGGTACAGACCAATTGATGCCGTTGTCAAAATGGTGCGTGAAGACGCACACTTGCGCCAAGCCGTTTTCTTTTGATCCACAAATCATGGTGGACCTTTTCTCGCGGGGGTAGGGCTGAAACATCAATGAAGCCCATTGATGGACCCGGTCGCTTTGGTGTCCGTCAGTGTCTCGGAGTGAACGAGACAAAGGACCTGACCAGGGATTAAAAAAACCATGGTTGACATCGCCGTCTTTCGATTCCTGAGCACGGGACTTTCTCATTCAAAATTGGCGCTCCGTGATGTAAACCCGCGAGCAATAAAGTGCGCACAATTTTACAGCCCATATCACAACAACAATTTCGACTGCGTCC
>JASAMV010002759.1:0-90892 GCA_030248065.1 Rhynchonema sp. JSB1_4 | reverse complement strand
CAGGAGCCTTAGTATGATAGCGAATAGAACTTTCCATCAAAAACTGCCATTTGTTGTTCGGTGGGTTTTGTTTTCCGGAACTAATCCTCAGTCAACCAAACGAGTACGTTTACACTCAAAATTAAGCTGTGTACAACTGGGTTTACGGCTTAGCAGCAAACACACGCGACGAACCATATACAGTACATTATGAACATGCATGCAGGCATTGGCGATTTTTTGATGTTTCACAGGCACTGCGGATTAACGGCAACCGTGAGATACCGCAGAGTGCAGTCCAACCTAGTCGCGTAATCAGGAACTCATAGACGATGAACTTTTATCTCTTGAATCTCAGGTTGACATGACGACTTTCAGACAGCTGCTCTTGTGAAAATGGGACTGCAGAATGTGGCTTATGGTAATGTGGTCAAATCATCTCGTCAAACAAAGTCATCGAACACATGTATTGTTTTCGCGCTCATTTGGGGCTCATGTGTTCGACGACTATGTTTAACGAGATGATTTGACGACAAAACCATTAGCCCAGACTGTGCGCAGGGCACTATCCCGTGCAAATATGAGCGTTTCCGGAACCGACTCACAACCTGCCATTGACAAGAAATGTTTCTATCTCAATTGCATACGTGCTAATCCAAAGGCAAAGCTACCGAAGAGCGCGAATTCAGTGTCTCAGCGATTGGACCTCGGTGCTCAATTTCCATTGGTCTCCGGTACCCGGTACCAAGGGTGGATCCAAAAGAGGCAGGGGACATGGCCCTTTTGGTCCAAGTGGTCCCTGAAGGAGGCACTATTTCGAAAAGAAGAGGGAGAAAGGGCCCCTAAATCACAGGATTTTCGCTCTCAAAAAATTAAAAAGCCCACAAGCCCACAAATTGTGCGCTTCGCGCGTCGGATCATTTTCAAGGAACATCGATAGTCGCGGGTACAAAAAGGTAAAAATTTCGGCCACTACGATGCTCATTATTTACAGTGTTGATTTAAAAATCGCTAAATTTAAGACAAAACAAGCAAGCACCAGTTAAAATGCCTCTTTGGATTTGATCCGTCCCGTGGCCAAAAGCTGGATCCGCCGCTGCCCGGCACGCACTGTCACAGTGCCGCCTAGCAAATAAGAACAGGAAAATCATATGAAGAACATGTTTCGCTCTGTACCGTATGTGTACAACATTTATAATTGGTACACAAACAAACTGTGTAGATGTACCATACCTTATACTGTCCGTTTTTCGTGGCGCGCAGCATGTATAATTTCAGAAAACGGCCCAGTACCATATCCAGAAATTGTCGCAAAAGTTGCTTGCTGTTGCATTGTATGGTGGAAAACAAATATATAATTTCGAATTATGGAAACAAAGGGAAGGTCGTTTTGTTAAGGTATAGGCCGGGGCTAAGATGCTAATTGGATGCCAAAGAGAATACACACAGCTTGTTAGCAAATCAATTGGAAACACAAGTTTCTGATGCATCAATTTTGTTGGTCAGGGAATAGGTCATTCACGCAGAGATTGTCAAGTTTAACGAACCCGGCACATTTTTTTCCGAATAGCGCCCTGTGGCCCTATTTAGGAAAAATGTTTGAAAAGCCGATCATCCACCTTTTATCCGAATAGAGTTTCGGGGACTTTATATGGAAACGTCTAAGTTGGGACGAGAATAGATTATTCACACTTCCTTCAAATTCAAAAAGGGTCATCACCTCATTTTGTTGTGCCAAATGAGCAGAAACTAAGAAAACGAACAACAAAGCAGCAGTAACATACTGTAGCTGAATTTTTTCACGAGATCGGAGGCCTTAACAAAGATTCTCGGGTCTCGGTTAAGAACGCATGACGATATTTTTTCCTGGTTGGCTGAATAGCATGTAGTTTTTGATTAAATCCTGCTTTTTTATCAAAAAACTTAGGTTTTTTCGCTTGAATAGAACCTCGTTTCCGCGGTGCGCATATTAATTATAAAGCATTGGTAAGTTATATTTATATCCTCAGTTTAAATGGGTTTGACAGTCTCACTCAGTTTGGCTAACGGGTAGGTATTTAGCATCCTCGTAGGACGGATACGCCAACAGTTGGCACCCCCCTGCGGTTCCCCAGGAAACGCACGTGAAATGATTGAAATTTTGTGGAGCGCGCGCCATTTTTTGCAGTTCCTGGCTTCATGTTATTTTGTGTTGTGGCCACCATACTTAAAAAATACAATGTTTTATTGCATATACACGATCAGTTATTCAATATTTTGTTGAGGGATTGAACCACGATTATGCGCCAACCCTATGTGATATTATGTTCATTTATTCGTCTGTCATTACTCGGTCATATACGTCAACCACATTAGAGCACAAAAACCTTCCAAGAAACTTGACTCGGAATCAATTATGTAGTTTTATGACTGTGGAACGGATCAGTCTATATTCATTATGTAACAGTGAATAGTGTATCGACACACCGAACAAAAAACTTTTCATTTCGTGCGACTGTGGCTGACAGCGGCGTAAAGGGGATGGGATAAAAAAGTGGACCACCGTTTACTCAGCTGTCCAGATCTGATGAGTAAATCTAGTGCTGCGCAGTTAGTGGTTACTTACCGACCAGCGGATAACCACCACGATTGCTACTACCCGCGGTAACCACTTTATATTTGTTACATCTGCGGATTTATTGGTGCTGCACCATGCGGTTCTTGCAAACAGCAGCAAATTAATGCATTTGTTGGGACAGAAACTGCAAAAAATATATAAAAAAGTGAATTGCATTTGATGACAAGCAAATTGAATGAAATATAATGGATCACAATTTGATTATTATGTAAGTCAAGTACACACTGTGCGCGAAAAAGTCGCCTTCGCTTTATGACCAATGGATTAAAAGCAGATCAACACAACAAAGTTTTTAGTCGCTCCTTCTCAGTGATTGAAGACTGACTTCACTGAATCTTTGACTTTGCTGTTGAACAATGAATACCATCTGAAGGATTTTTACACGTTTTTATACGCAGTCCAAGCGCTGTTCCATACGGCTGCTGCGAAAAAGCTCTTCAAACAGCTTTCCGGTGATTCAAAACTTGTTGACATTTGACATCCAGTAAAACACTTTATTGCTGTTTCCTATGTGCAGAGCATTTCTCACGCGAATGACGTCTACGTTAACGTCTTCAGGTGAGCATTTCGTGACAATGCAGCGCTCCAAAATGCACATGCTGCTCCTGTTGCTAAGTTGGGCGATCACGCCAAGCACTCAACTGTCGTCCAAACCGGAATCGGATGGAAGTGAAGGGTCCTCGAAATCAGTGACGGCCGGCTACACTTGTATCGAAATGTCCGGTCAGATTCTGAGCCCCGACAATGAGTACTACACAAACATTGCCATCAAGGGAAAGAATGTTTGTCCGATAACTGCTGATCTGGACAAAGCACGCATTCAGTACAACACCAACTACGAAGTCAAGGCCATTTGGGGCTCGCAGTTGTTCGCCACCGGCACCGTACCGACGTTCAGAAACAATACCGTCAGGATACAGTTGGGAGGTCAGTGAATCGGGTTTTGTTAGATTTTGCTCATCTGGCTGATGTTTCATTCAACAGTGGCCGTGCCAAGTCAAGGACTTACAGTAGTTCTTGCATGCATGGACCAGCTATACATTAATCGTACGTTCTTGCATCGGCCAGCTTAGTTTGGGATACCGTAGTATGTGTGCGCGGTGATACGAACTTGGAGCCAACAAAATAATCGTAGGGCGAAATTACTGTTCCAAATCGATCGCAGAATACGGACACACAAAACTTGCCTTTACCAAATCGTGGTTGTAAAGTTTTTCTTCAAATTTGATGAGGCCTTTGCTTCATTCCGATTCAGCAAGCCCCATATCGACAGGTCGATGCAACAAATTCGAATTCCAGGCGGTTGGACTCCTCCTCAGATTAGACCTAATCGTGAGTTCACTATCAACTACGGTGTGAGTCTGGAACGAGGCAAGATGTTGTACATTGAGAACGTCACCATTCTTGGGCCACCAAATGACGATGGGCGGATTACGGTAGACGTGCCGAAAGAGGCACAGATTCTGCAGGATGTGTTGGTGGGTGGAGGGAGACGCTTGATCATTAGTACGATGAGTGCACGGCACGTTGGTGTTTCGTTTCGAATCGCACAAGCACTCTTCGTTAGAGATAAAGGTGTGCATCCCAAACTGCCAACAGGCAGCAAATCTAATTTTAATTTTTAGGCCTGAACTATTTCATTCTCCGAATGACCATAAAGTCACACAAATTGCAGATAATGCTGATGCCACTAGATGAGCCATCTGACCCCCTCGAGCAGATAGTCACCGATCTGAGTCAACCCGCCAAGATAGACTTCAAGGACGTACTTTATGGTCGATATTCGGTGAAAGTGTCCTCGACGGACCAGTGCAATGCAACAGCACAGCCCAGTGAAATATTGGTGAACAGCAACGATGTGAAAACGGTATGTGACATCAGAGTACGACCCAAACGAGATGCACGAACAAGTTGAAACTGGCAGGGAAACGACGAATATGAACCTGGGAATTTGGAGTATTTTTATTTCAAATATTACACATTTGACATTTGTAAAAGCTGTTTGTGAATTAAACGTGTTGAATCGATCTATACCAGGTCCGCGTGCAATTTGTGTGTGGCGAACGCGTGTTCACAGCGATCGGGGTGGCGATCGATGGAAAACCAATCGATTCGTTGGATGACAACACCAAAGTGAATGTGACCGTCAGACTGGCGAAGAATGATAAGGTTGGTTTTCATACCTGGATGAAACCGGTCAATATTTTCGCTGAGTTTACGCAACCTTGCATGTGTCGGCGTTTTAAATTTTTTTGTGACGCTGCAAAATCCAGCTGCAACAACAGAGGCATGGTAATGAACAATAGACTCAAATGAAATGTAAACGGCATTGTACCTACTTTTGTTTAAACTGCCTTTATCTACATGTTTCGTGAATACAGCCCAATTGCAGGTGGTCGAATCCAAAACGGGTCCCTTCAACGGTTTGGTGATGTTCACCTTCCTGCCCTACGACAACTACACGATTCAATGCCAGAATTACACCACTGGTCAGATGGCGGCCACTGCCGCACAGACACCCATACATTTGCATCGATTTTTGCACGTTGCGCAGTGCAAATATGATGTTTCAACGGTAAGGTGTATTGGGGGTGTAAGATTCACTATATGTGTGCATGTCAGACTTTTAGAGTTCGTTTAAAAATGGGTTCCAAATAATTTGTGTTGTGAGAGAATCCCGCGCCATGTTTCTGGGTGACGTTGCCATCTGGTAAAATGCATGCGCTTGCACCGTTGCACCATTCGTGTGCGAAAGCAGGTCGAAACGGATATCCTAGGACACTGCTGTACAATCGACGTTACAATATCCCACAGTACTTATGTAGGCATCCCTTTCTCATTCAGGTGCCCACAATTCCGATCGAGCTCGAGCTGTCCAACATAGCCAACACGTCCACGTCGCTCAACGTGTGTTTCACGTCCGAAACCTACAGTGTTGCCTACAATCACAGCTATACGTTAGAAGCGAATGAAACATCAACTGAGTTCGTGTTACTGCCTCTAAATGACACGTTTGATGTGAAGATTGAACTGGAGAACAGCACCACGCATAAATATACCCTACTGCCGGGACACACTTTTGAAACATCAGTTGGTCAGAATGAGACACAGCAATCGGTGGCCATAAGTGTGTCGGAACGGGAACCAATTGAACCTGGTTAGTAATAGACAGTCACTGAACCGTTAGCATAAGAAATTTGAATATCCAGTACAGCGCAGATGAAAGAGCGCACCATGCTTTAAACGCACTACACTACCAAGTTTGAACACAGCTTATGTATTTTGAGTTCTATCGATCTTCTGGTGCGGATTCGGCGGCGATTTCTGCGGCCAGTCGAAGGGCGATGACATCTACCCGAAAACCACTCATGTCATACTCGCGTTCGGGAATACACAGGTTGGTACCAAAAGCAACATTTTAGTGCGACGAACATATAAGCAATTCAAATACCAGTATTGTAGCGCAACGGCAGCATTTTGGTGGACGAAATGCCGACCGAACTAATCGATAAATGGCAATCGGATGGCAAAAAGGTGTTGATTTCGGTTGGCGGACAGAACGGACACTGGATACCGATATTTGAGAATCCGGAAATTTTCGTCGAATCCATTGCTCAGATCATTGAGGACAATAATTTGGATGGAGTCGATCTCGATATCGAAGGTTTGAGCTGATCAATACGTACCAATGTCAATTACGTGCCACAAAGCTCAGTAAGAATCAGACATGTTCAAGGTATACCAAGTTCAGTAGCAAAATCAGCGCGATGCGCGTTCCATAAAATCTGCGCTCTGTACGAGGGTGCGTACTGCGCGTGTGCGAATATGTCATGGAGGTTTGAGCTCGCCGCGCCAAGTTTCGTAAAAAAACAGACATTTGGCTGTGTAATTCTGAGCCAACAGCAATGAAAAATACACCCAAATCCCAGGTTACGCCACACCGCCTCGAATCGTATCCGATACGCTGCATCTACTGCGACGACGTCTTGGGCCCAAGAAATTGATCGTGGTCAGCCCTGAGAATGTCACAATCTATCCCACACCGCATGTCAGTATTCCGGATGCTGAGACGGGGCGCGGCGCGTACAACTATTTTGTGCCCATTATCAACAGCTCGATTGATGTGGGTTTATGGCTTGTTTCGAGCTCCATTTGGAACAGCTGTGTCCAAGCTCAAAGTGTGCTTTTATTACAACAACATCGATGCTAAAACGCATGGCACAAATATTTAAAATTTATGACCGTCTAGACATCGCTGTCAAACAAGTCACACACGTTCACGCTTAAATTTCATTACAATAAGTTTAGGTAATCGACTTGGTGCAGCCTCAATTCTACAACAACAACTACCTGACATACGGTGAGAATGGCCATGCAGCAGCCATAATCGAGAACTATCTGGGCTGGATCAATCAATACCCCAAATATCGAATCCCGAATTTCGCCGGTGTCCCAGAAGAAAAGATAGTTATCGGGGTACCTGCATCAACATCAGCGGCCAATCCGGCCTTCTACTACCCTCCTGATCAATTGAAGGCAGCCATAAAACAGCTGAGTGAAGATGGACACTTGGTCAGGGGTGTTATGATGTGGGACAGTAACTGGGACACACGACACAACAACACCATCAGTGAAGCTGCGGCTGAGGCGTTGGGACTGTGAAACATCATTCGTTGGAGGGAGTGTGTGATCGAACTATTAGGTATTGGTCGCACAATGACCATACAAGAATTCGTCAAATCGAACCTGATTTTCACGTTCAGTCACTCTTAACTACTGTGCTATTTGTGATTCTCACAAACATTTTCAGCTGAAAATGATCTGCAGAGCACCCACGTTGCTGCGGGTCTGAAACATTTTGGTTACTGCATTCTTTGCGTGTGATCGCTCAACGTAACGTCATTGCCCCGTCACTATCCTGCTTCACGATTCAGGAATAAAATTGATCAATTCTTATAAAGTCATTGTGCGACCAATATGCATGATTACTGGGTGGTCGGTTCGGTCCTGTCTGTGCCACGGCTTTGCGGAACGCAGCCACTGTGAAACATCATTCAGCTGTCTGAACCCGATGATGCAAGACCGGACCGCCCACGTCGAAATCCTGAATTGGGCTTCACTTGTTTATGGACTCATTCAAGGCTTTGAAAAAGTATTATTTCGTGACTATGGGTATGCACCTCGGTTTTATGTATGAACATGAATACACTTTGCTGCGATTATACACCACTCACTTATACAAATCAAGCATTATTGTGAAAAGTCCACAGCCAAAGATGTCTTCTTTTTTATTATTTCATATTTGTCTCATCGTGTTCCTCATGATCTGATAAAAATATTCCTCTTCTTGCGATAATGAAAAGACACATGAAGAAATATCACACGTGTACGTTTTGGCAACTGTTACAACTCGGAAAACCAAACACCTCACAGTTCGGCTTTGGATGCAGTCCACGAAATATTTGAAAAATGAAACATCAACTAGGACCGCAACGAGAACCGAATAGTGTTTGCATGCACACAGACAAATAAATCAATAATTACAGTCACTCAGTCAGTACAAACTACAAAACAATCCATCTTTCGTTACCATCTTTTTGATAAGAAGAACAACCGAAAAATCGGACGTCACATTTGCTAAAAAAGAGAAAAACAAGATTCATAATATTAACACATGTTGCCTTTGAAAAATAGGCCCTGGTCAGGTGACGAAAGCTAATGGCGTCCTATAGTGAACAACACACCACGAAAAGAACAGGTACAATGAAAAACAACCAGGCAAACAACAAGAACGAATAACAGCAACAACGGATGATAAAGACAAAAACCAACAACAATAAAGGACGAAACAAGAACAACAATCCCAGATCGATATTCAAGAAGAACTTAGTAAGATTTCGGCGTTCAAAAGAAATTAAACGATAAAATTAAAACGCACACACGAAGAAAACACGAAACCGAAGAAAACGAGACCGTATAAAAATAGAAAAAAAATAATTCAAACCGAGGCAAAAGTGAATACAACCGTTTTCCCATTTTGTTTTCAACGAAAAGTTGGTATATCACTAGAAAGGACAGGCAACATTTGAGTGACACATCATGTAGGCAGCGGATTGCGGTGCGTGAAAGAGAGATACGACGAAAAACGAAACCGAAAACGAAAACAAGAGTATTTTCTTGATAAATAAAGAGCATATTCTCTGTAGGTCTTGTCTCTATGCACATAAACGACCGAAAATAAATAGAAACCCTCAAAAAGGAATAACTTAAAAGACTAAAATAACACCCATGTCTTAAGCAGGAAATTCTGGCAATGGGGTAGGTCAGTCAAGCCGATCCAAAAAAACACTCACAATATACAGACAACTACATAAATTGGTGCATAAAACAAAATTTCTCTCTCGATAATTTCTGAAGTATCCTTTTGGCTATGCTTTTTGTACAAAAAATAAGATCACACTTTAACTCAGCTGCTTTAGAAGTTGGTATGTACTTTACATAAAATAGAACAGAGGCATACCTAAAGGCTGTGACTTGGTATCAATATAGGCCCTGGCTTGCAATGCTAACATACAGCAGAAACAATTTTTGTATTCAACAAAACACAGAGTCCAACCTACAGAAACAAACAGCACAGTGCAAAACCAGCAGACCGGAACGCAACAATATTAACACGCGGTAAAAATCCATTATTCTACAATTTCAGTAAATAATAAATACCTAAATAACAGTTGCTGTCAAGCAGCCACGACAGCGCCACACGGTTCGCGGGCGCACGCGGTCGCGGTCTGTGGTCGTCCGGCACTGAGGTTGGTCGCGGCGCTGTCCGTCGGCTTCGCGGTCTCCATCATCTCACTGCTGAACAACTGGTCCTGCTCCCAGTGCACCGACTCCAAATGATGCTGGTCTGAGTTGGGATTGGACAACGATGCGTGCACTGTGTAGTCGGACGAGCCTGACTGGTCAAGGTGACCAGACTGAGACAGGGACTTGCCTGACGACGACGATATGTGCTCGATGAAGAGATCGTAGTAGGACGTCGTCGGTGGTGCATCTGCAATGCGGTGATATACACTTGGTAACGTTTTGTAATGCTTTGTGGCAGAAATACCATGCAATCAGATTGCAGTCAGCTCAGGCCAGGCATGGCAAACTGCCAGAATAACCAGCGTTACAAAAGATATAGCGCACTATTCTAAAACATTGCGCAACAGGCTATGAACTGCGGACCCGGCTGCATCACTGGGACAGATACACTAAAACTACGAGTTCTTTGGACACCATCCCAAAGAGCAAATAGCGAACCGACCGTAATTGAAGGCACTGTCGTTGCTCCAGATGGCGAACGGACCGAGAAAGAACGAACTGCCAGCGCCGGCCGATGGCACGATCGAAAACGAACGCGACAAAGGCAGCACGGGCATGCAGACGGCGAAGAGAAGCACGAATGCCTGCGCATGGGGACAATGTGCTGTGCAAACGGTGCATCTGTGGGTGTACTCTGAACTGCGTTCCACTTGGGGAACGATGTTGTGCGAACTCGCAATGATTAGACAACCGCGCAACATCAATCTTCAAGCAATCAACAACATCGAAATCAGTGTCTCTATTCCATCCTGTGACTGTACAGGACCATGAATCACGATTGATTTGCCTAATACACGGTCGCATGTGAAGTCATGTACTAAACTCCGTGGCTACATAAACAAACCAGTACTGAAGTGGGAACAAGTAAAAATACAGCAAAACCGGCAAATCAGACTGGTACTCACCGCCACACACACATTGCCTGTTGTACTACTGGTGCTGTTGCTCTTTTGAGCGGTGTTGCTTGTACTCTTGCTGGCCTTGGTGTTGTCATCTGTCGTGTCCTCTGCATCATCGCCCACCTGATGTTTCAATCGACGCACCTGTAATGGTTGAATACTATTTGACTGACGTGATTGACTGACAGAATGACGGACAATACACCAACTTGTGATTGCAACGATCGATTCGACGACTCCAGTTGACGCAGACGTTGACGCAAGCTGGCGTTCTCCGATTGGAAAGTCTCCATGCTGCAAACAAACATGGCAAAATGGGAATGTGCATTGATAAATGAGTTGAGTGCAAGGATTTGGATTTATCAGCGTTGAAGATATAACCGTGCACCAACCGATGTTCCAGTTGCTCCATGTAATCCTTACGTTTACGACGGCTTTCTTGCGCCGAAAGCTGCAAACACAAAATCACTTTTTTTATAAATAAATAAAAATTTCAAAAAACATCCATTCACCTTGTTTTTTATCTTTCGTCGCACCAACTTCAACGCCTCCTGTTCAGCCTTTGTCAATGGCAGTTTGGTCGGGATCGGATAGCCCTCCGACAACAACGTGCGTTTCTCCTCGGCCGATAGATTCACCATCGAATTACCGGTGGCTCGCAGATCCTACAATGGGTGCAATCAGAATATCAGTGCTGTGGACATGAGCAAAGGATGCGTTGGGCTTGTGCGTGATGCACCACTTTTTTCTAAGCTGTATCATCGCAAAGCACGCATTTCTTGCGTAACTCCTGTTGCTCCAGCCCCCATTGCCTCCAAAAAAATTTTGGATCACAATTTAGATCCAGAAGTGAAAACCAGAGTCGGCACAATTAAAAAAAAACAAACCATACCTGATCACTAATGAGTTGATGTGCGAGCGCTAGATCGTGCATTTTCGACCTCGACCTTGCGGCAGCGGACGTGAATCGCGTGCGTGCAGCAGTGGTGGGTGTGGGTGCACGACGTTGCATCACACCGTGACGATTGGCCGTCGATGTAGAGGGCGTCGACCGATCACTGGTTGGCGGCGATGGCGACTTGGAATCGGACGAGTCAGCTGCAAATCGAACTCATAATAAAATAACAAGTGTAAAATAATTTGTTCAGACAGAGGAGGCTCATTTGTCATTCCTGGCTTGTCATATATATAATGGGACCTGCTCTCAAATGTTTTAGTGACACGTGGAAAAATACTAACTGCAACGTTTTCGTAAAGAGATGAAACATTCAACTTGCCAACAATGCAACCCAAAATCACCGATTTTTCTGCGAAGTCGGTGCAATGGGTTGTATAGTCTGTTGATTATATTTCGACATATAGTGTATAAGCCCCATTCAGCGATGTTTGGAGCGGGCTGGGTCGACGCCATTCAAAATGAATGTTTCAAGCATTGCTAATTCAGGCAAAGACCGATTGAACATTGCTTGCCGCGTGGCGCAAAAACACGTGGCCTGTCATCGCACAACACCAACAATGTTCAATGGCTCTGCGAATGAGTTGGCAATGCCTGAAACATTCATTTAGAATGGCGTCGACCCAGCCCACTCCAAACATCGCTGAATGGGGCACTATATGTCGAAATATAATCAACAGACCATATAAAGTTTCCTGTTTTTCTTGGTCCAAGGAAACAAACGACCCCGCGTCATAACTAAGCTTCTGGTTGAGGTCGAGATTACAATTTCGATTCAATCACGCAGCTGGCATAAACGTGTCAAAGTTTTCCTGTGACTTGCATAAAAAGGAAACACTATACACGCTCTGTAGTAAGTGACTGGAATGTGACACATATAAGAACGCGACTGAAACCAATCAGCTGCATTCAGTCGCTCAAGCTTTCAAACAAAGATGCCACATTCAAATTCGAACCGACATTTCACCGGCGATGCGCCATCGGATCCTAATTCGTGATGTGCACCATTGTTGAACGACGCGATGGTGCCGGTTGGTATGAGCACACGTTGTTGTTGTTGTCGTGCGATGTACAGTCGTGTCGGACGAGGACCGGCGCTCGATTGGGCTGTGCCCGTTGTCAGCAAACCTGCAAAGGGCATAGTTTCAGATACCAAGGATGGGGACAATACCGATTTGTTGACCCAAGCAAATACCCAGTACCAGGGCCCAGCCCCAATACCCAAGAGCCAATACATGAAATCAGACCCACTCCAATGCCCAGTACCGACCCAAACCCCAAAAATCCCAAACTTCTGTTAGAAAATAGGTCTTTTTCTGGTTTTTGATCGAATACTAGGCAAAATATGACTGAAAGTCTGATATTTATGAACAATGCAGTTGAAAATTAGCGATTTCAAAGACTTAAAAATTGAAAATTTTAGAAAATTTCAGGGCCCTGAGGAGACAAATGGGGCTTGGGTGCCACCCAATACCCAATACCAGGGTCACACCCAACACCCCATACTCAATACGTGATATTGGGTACAGTGTAGTTCCTGGGGGGAGGGGGGTCCCCCCTCGGGCACGCTATCTCCCCCTCAGGTGGTACACTATCCCCTATCTCACCCTCCGGGTACACTATCTCCCCAATTTTTGCCTAAAATAGGCATTTTTAGGCCTAAAATGGGCATTTTTAGGCCAAAAATGTGTGATTTTCAGGTCAATGTTCTCAAAAGTCGCCAAAATACTCTTTTTATGAAGAATTTTTTCCAAAAAGGGGCAAAAATAGGTCAAATTTTCTACCTCAAAAAGTGACTTTTTCCTGATTTTGGGTCTTCCCCCCTTCGGGGATACACTATCTCCCCCTCCGAAAAAACGGAGGGTCCGCTATCTCCCCCTCCGGACCAGGAACTACACTGATTGGGTATAGGGTGGTATCGGTGTTGGGTATTTGGTATTGCCATCATGCCAATGATTTTTTAAGGGATTTTAGGCAACACAATCTCTTGAATTCAGGACGAGACAAAAAAGTTCCAGAACATGCCGTGTTACCCCACCTTTTGGTGCGCCAGCGCGCGAATAAGGCAACGAATGTGCGTGTGCACCACCACGATTCATACGTATCGGCCCACCACCCACAGCCGGCGTCAGTGTGGTCAATGTTGGTGCATTGTCGTTGTTGCTGTTGCTGTACACACCGTCGGGAGTGGGGTATGGGGTTGAGCTGGTTGACGTTATTGTGACTGCCAGGGGACCAGTACATGTCGGTAGCTGGTAGTTCGGGTCCAGGGGCTCTGCAATTGGGGATACGATTACGATAGTATGAACTGGTGCATGTTGCAGATTAATGTTAGTGACTTCTGACGTACCTTATGCGCCTCGAAAAAAAAGAAAAACGATATAATTGTTTATAATAATCTTAAAATTGGTAACAGCAATGAAAATGCAGCGCACCAATTTTCACTTTCGCATGACTGCCGGTCGATTCATTGAGACTCGGTGGTGCGTCGGGTGACGGCAACAGCTCGACGTTGTTGAACAGAAATGACTGAAAGGAAAATAATGGGCATTTGGCACAACCACTTTTACGCTCTCCTGGTGTATACTGTCACCGAGTGATAGCATCACAAGCAAAATCTCGATGCACAACTGGGATAGGCGTTTGTCACGCAGTGTAACATCGTGAGCCTTGCTTCTTTCACAGGCAGGCGGTGCAGCAGAACATCGTCAATGAGAGTGCACCACTGACAGACACACAAGGCATTGGCATTCAATGAATAATCCTGACAATAAAATAGTCGCGAAGTCAACACCTCTAAATCGTCGTGTTCATCAGATTTCTCCATTTTCACCAGCGGTTGTTGTGCCCCGCCGGCCGCAGCCGCCGAGAATAAACAATCGTCATTAATGATGTCGTAGTTGTTGACTATGTTGCCCAGCCAATCATCCTCCTCGTGAATTTCGTCCATTTTTATGTTGTCGAATTCTGTCGTCAACAGGCCGAATTTGAAATACCGTAAAAACCTAAATAGAAGGGGGGGGCTCTATTAATTCACTGACCCCATTTTGGGGGGGCTCTATTACGGGGGGGGCTCTATTCCGGGGGGGCCTCTATTAATTCACTGACCCGAACCTGAAAAATTGTTCCCAGAAATACCCCCCAAAACCCCTAAAAATGAGTTTAAAAGGATGTTTTTTCGCTTGTAATCGCATTTATTCGTGTCTATTCGTCAATTAGAGGCATATTATGTGCTCTGAATGAACAACAAACGTGCATAAATGTACCTGTGCACTACTATCAAGCCTTAATACACTACTGTATAGGGGATGTTACTTTGGGGGGGGGCTCTATTCCGGGGAGGGCTCTATTAATTCACTGACCCCTTTTTGGGGGGGCTGTATTGCGGGGGGGGCTCTATTCCGGGGGGGGGGCTGTATTTAGGTTTTTACGGTATCTGAAAATTTGCGAAACCATTCAAAAATGACTTCTTGCATGTTGCATGAGTC
Organism: Rhynchonema sp. JSB1_4; assembly: GCA_030248065.1. Lineage (NCBI taxonomy): Eukaryota > Metazoa > Nematoda > Chromadorea > Monhysterida > Xyalidae > Rhynchonema > Rhynchonema sp. JSB1_4. The sequence continues at coordinate 76,087 of JASAMV010002759.1, read as the reverse complement.
CAATAATTGCTTCAGCTTTCAAGAAAGAAATGAGAAAACGATGTAGCGTTGGCATGACGTTTACAAAAATACAGGGATAATCGCTGTTTGCCACGAAATGTTTCAATGTTTCACGCGCTAATTTTGCAGAGGCGCATTTGAAAATCAGGATTATCACCGTAAAGACCGAAAGTGAAAAAATTAATGGGTGATGCAAAACAGCGCAACTGCTTCTCAATATTCACGCACAGTAGCGAGCGCCCTCACAGTCGTCTGGAACGGCAGAAACAGGAAGGATGAACTGGCATCGAACGTGTTTTGCACGTCTCGATGAATGAACAGCGGCAAAGGAGACTGCGTACCGCCAACGCAGTCGTTCAACACAAGAAACATACAATTAACATCGTGGGAATAACGGTTTGGAAAATAATTGGGAAAGAAACAGTAATTGCGTCTTGACAGACATACGATAGACAACACGTAGTGCTTGATAGCTTATTTTTTCCGTTGGTGCCCAAGGGTTCGGAGTCTAAAAACGCCGATTACGGTTTTCGACAATGTCGTGTATTTCGACGCATGTGGTCGCACAAAAAATAACATCGAGGAGCTGCAACAGGTCTTGAAAGCACAGCTGACATTGAAAGCCAATACGTAATGCTGTGCAGAAGACCCAATGATCAGTTGTTGCCCAAACAACAGAAGTCAGCAAAATTGTAACTATCGGTCCATTACTTTAGATTTTCATGTTTTTCTAACAGGATTTGCTACATTGCCTGCGGGCGTTTGCATTCACCTGGCACTGGAGGTGCAAAAACTCAAATAAAAAAAATAAAAATAAATACTTTTAGCGGTTGGGATGACTATTGAGTGCAGGTCGAACCAGAACCACGGCAATGTACAGCATCAGAGGAAAACCATCGCGCTGTATTTTTCGCTGCACAGAACATAGTAAACCAGCGCCCGTCGTGAGCACATACAAGCTGACAAGTGTGCGAAAGCAAAGCCTACACTAATAATGCGCAAGCGACAAAAACGCAGCGCACCAAAAAATCGAAATCTGTTGGAAACAGCTGATTTTCGGTAGGCATAATACATCGGACCAATCGAGGTTACTGGCGCTGCTGGCAATCATAGTGGTAGTAAAACACAGACAGACTCGTAATCAATGACGCTGACTTTGTCACAAGCCAAAACCAACAGGGTACACATGCACCATGCACGTGCGTCTGGTACAAATGGCGAATATCTGGCTGGCTAGCTAGCTGGTACACATGTTAGCATAAGCATTAGCAGCACGCACACAGCCCACTGCCTACAAACAAAACATCAAGATAATCAGCAAAACGTATGCAACGGCTGGCTACATCAGTGCCTGCACGGACATGGAAAAGGGTGGGGCTGGGCACTCAAACAACTTGCCATGATAAATAACGTTCAATTGTCGGGTATAATGGTTTTAGCACGTTAACAAATGATCGGATCAAACTTATCACCGTGGTTTCCTTCAAAGTTACGAATTTCAATGCGGTACAACGAAAGTTACTGCCAGTTGTGCAAAACAGTGTCCTCGAACCAAACCATAAGTATCTACACAATATAAATTGAAGCCAACAAACCGCAGCCAAAGCCGGCAGCACCACACAGCTGTGTGTGTGTGCCGGGGGTAATGAGATGTTCCGTCCGACTGTTGTATCAGGTGTTTGGGTGGGGTGTAGTGTTCACCACATGAATGTAGATAAACAGAATTGGCGCTGAATTCAGGCAGACGCATGTGCCTTGCATGAACACAATTCACATGCACAGGCAGCGCGGATGTACATGCACGCACCGACAAAATATGTATTGGTTTGGAAACTGCAATACATACACACATCCATTGTAGGTACAATGTCGACAGAAACATGGGCACATACATTTTCACGTGCACATACGACGCGATAGGTAATATCAATTCATAGCGCACATTGGGGAAGGAAAGGACACCTTTCGTCGTTTATACGTACTTCTAGCATGTACAGCGTCTCTCCAAGCCAAAACGCGTTCTGTGATCTCTCCACTCCCGCACACCTACATGTGTGTACATACAGGGCACTTGTGTGCACCTAAGTTGCTCTCTACCGCAGACTATGGACATCTGCATGTACATGTACGCACCCACACACAGAACATGGTCTCCAGACCACGTACGTTCAGCGCAACTGCTGGGTCTCGAAGCGATCTGTGCTCCAACTGAGTACGGTGGCTGGATGACATAGCACTAACGGGTTGGCAGTCCAGTTCAATGCTGCTTCGAATTTAGCAATTTGTGAAATCATAATAAAAAAATAATACGGCTTCGCACTGCGGGACCAAAAACTACGAGCCCCCGCACGGTGCACATTTTGTTACCAGTTCAGTTTCATTCCGCCACCAACCGCACAAAGCCACAGACTCGTTTTGCAATGAAGTTTTTGCACTGGCCGTGCGGGGCAGTGACGGCTTACTAAACAATGCAAACACAATAAACATTTGGATTAGGGAGCTGGTGAGGTATGGAGGGTCAGACGCAGATTTCCGGTGATTTTACAGCCAATTGTAAATAGGGCGGCATGGCAGCCAAATACACGAAAGAATTGTGAGTGAGTCTAAGCTGTCAAAAGTTAGCGAACTAAAAAGAAAATGAAGCCTAAAGTAGTCAACAACTTCTGCGGGCCGGGGGCGCCAAAATCTGAAATTTGAGTGACAGGTAACCAGTGCTCATATTGTTCACCCAGCACCTTCTGACACGACTCAAATGCATAAACCAATCTTCAAGAACCCAGATAATGAAACTACGACACAAATGCCTGGAATAAATAATAAAATACGCAACCAGACGATAGACCAACAGCGATGATAACAAAATGGCAACAATCTTGGTGCGCAATTCGATCAATTATCAATTACGTCAGGCCGCCAAAGTTACGCGCGTGTGCTCGTTAATTAGCCAATTTTCGTCCTTCTCTTGTCACCGGAACGTCGGTAACACACTGAAAAGACAGATATGGAAGGCAAATTGGGGTGTGGCGACAAGACAATGTGATTACCATACCACGACGTGCAAAGCAATAAGTAAAGGGCGTGCATCGAGCTCAAGTCGGCAATAAACCGAAACAAACACCATAAAAAACTCGATCTCCCGGCAATATACCGCATTTTTATTCATCAGCATTCCTGATAAAAATCGAGACACGCCATCGTGCACATATTATACATACACACTCAAAACCCGCAAACACTGTTGGGTTGAAAAAACTGTTGTGTATATGACATTTTTTTGAACTCAACGGTGCTGGCGAGCCAATTCTACATGATTATTCGTTTTTGCAATCAATGGTGTATTTTACAGCCTTTCCGAGTTCAGTACTTGCAATTTACGTTCAAGCACTGAAAATCTGCCGTGCATGTGATCTGGCTTAGCATTTTTCTGAAATCCAGTTTTCGGACAAAATGACAGCAGCCGATCAGTTCTTTTTAGGCCACAATTTAGCGAACAGGGCGGTCTAAACGGATTCAAAGGGTATATTTGCAAGGACAGTGAACTAAAGCGAGCGTAACAAAGGTGAACATCATGATTTTACAACAACAACTAGTCCTCGCGAAAACTCAAAGGGACGTTTTTGATAACATTTGTGAAAAGTTAGAATACAAGGAAGAACCAACCATATGTACGACTTTACAAACATGAAAACAAAAAAAAGATAAAAATCTGAGAAAATAAGAAAATTATGTCACCGGCATCGGATACAATACGAGTGTAAAATTGTAAGAAATTGTGGCATCGGAAGTAATCCAGACCTGGTGTACTGGTACTACCTCCTGCGACCAATCAGAGTTGCCCGGCAGAACCAAACTAGATGAAAGAACACAAGGTTTGAGTGTTCATCACGATTGCGCACACTTTCATGTGACCAAATATTCAAAGCTGACTGGCCACAACTTTTTCTTGCTAGGTCGGTTCATTGGGGCAGAATCATAATCGAAAGAAAGCATGAAACAAGACACAGAATGCACTCCATCTCCACCATCGTCATTGCATGCAACATCCCTTCTTCTGTTTCCGTCGTCGGCCGTGGTCTGTGAAGTCCATTGGCGGTCGTTCTGTTTCGTAGAATTTTCTGCAAAAATACACGTTCAATATGTTCGCAAATATATTTTTGCACACCATATTAGCGCACTGGTACACCACTTTGTGCAACGGCGCGTGTTGTACGCTGCACGTGGTTTTGAACCACAACATCGAAACCTTGGCCATTCTCCCTCATCTGGCTACAGCTACCTGTCCTGTCATGCTGTCACTGTCATTATGAAGGGTAGCGATGAAGCCAAAATATCACAAATTGTGAAATATAATTGACACACTGGAGCGCGACTAAAGACTCAGAGGCGCGATGTTTCACCTGATTAATCGTACGAGGTCATGAAACGCTTGATCAACGTTCATTCGGTACTTGGCCGAACATTCCATATACGGCACTTGCAGGGTCGACGCCAGTTGTTCGCCCTCGTGTCTGGACACCTGCAAATAATAATAAAACAACTACAAAATGTCCCAAACAATGTTTGTTTTTGTCACGTGTTGTCTCGTTGCTCGACTTGTTCCCCTTCGATTTCCATATTGCTGTACCATCAGTTGAAAATATGCCATGCCTCCCTCCCATGAAGTCAACCAATCAAACCAGATGGTTTCGCAAAATAGATTTGCGTCCGAGTAAACTCGTCGTCAAATTTGTCTGGGAAATGTCCCCAGTCAATCTGACCAAAAAGACAAGAGGAACCCCAAAAACCCAGTCCTGTTGCCTCCTTAACGAAGCAATGTGTGTAAGCTGGCCACACCATGTGAGTACGTACAGAATATGGTACATACAGACGTAACAAAGTTTCTGCAGCCGGGAGCGCTGTGTACCCAAATGGCGCGAAAAAACGTCTCTAACAAGCCCAATGTATGGCAGCAGCCGAAGTTCTTGACGGACCAACAAAACACAACACTCAATCGTGTTTAGAGTGTCGTGTGTGCGTGGCGAAAACAGTGAAAAGACAAGTTCGAATGGAGAGAGAGAGAAAGAGCAACGTAAGAACACTGGAATAAAGCACTGGTCTGGTAAGGATGCCAGCCTGTCAGAGCAGTTGTGCTTCGCAAAACGTCCCCCAAATGTTCAACTTGATACACTAGAACTACGAAGATGACTGTAACTAGTCAGCTGGTTGGTAGGCCAGATGCATCCATTCGGTCTTCATGGTGGTGGTGATGTTCAAAATATTAGTGCAGCACATATGAATATGAGCACGAAAAGCGCTTTGATAGATATGAACCTGGATTAGGCCTGAAATGCAGTGAGATCTGCATCACATGAACATAGGGCATGTTTTTCTCAACAAACTTGCAAAACAAATTACGGCACAATTAAGGTCAGAGCAAGCACATGCACTTAGGCTGACGCTAAGCTTACAAGCGCAATACAGACATTTCAAACGCTCAGGCGTTCGACGCAAAACACGCCGTTAAACTCAAAAGAACACGTTTTTTACATTCTGTCAAGTTTTAAAGACCAAAGCCGATAAATTGTTGGGCTTGTCAGAATTCATTTTACTTGGTCGGTTGACAAGGTTCGGGTTCGCACGCCTTGGGGCCGAACTAAAACCTTTGGTTTTCGTGTCACGAACAATTTCGTAAAGAATAACTGCTCGTAATTGAGAACGAACGGCGAACACTAATTATGCGGGCACTCGGGGGAATAGGTCGGTGTTCGCCGTTTAGTGTTGTGAATGTTGTATTAGTGTTGAACCCAATGGATAAATCTTAGTCATAAAACAACGCACCAATCTCTGTGTCTCCAGATCAGCCTTATTCGCGACTAGAACCATCGGAAATTCATCTCGATCTTTTATCCTGATGATCTGTTTGTACACGTGTAGGATTTCGTCGAAACTGAAATTGTAGAAGAAGCACGATTGGATATGGAAAAAAGCTTTTGAAACAAAAATTGCAAATGTTGCGAGTAACACCCCGCTCACGCCAGCCAAAAATGTTATCCCCAGGCAAGTCCAGTCAAATGCAACACAATACCCATACCCATATGTTGAATAGTCTGGTCGTTCACAAACTTTTATGTTTTCGACCCTGCCCGCTGCCAACATACACACGCAGGTTCTGGTATCAATTTACAGATGAAGCGTCACAATGACTGACACATTACGTAACAATGTGCCTGTTTGATGTGTAGTTCACAATGAAATATGCTACTCTTCCAGCAGCCTAACCCCTTTTACAGGATGCTATTGTGCTTGCAATTTCATATTTTCCTACACCACCTGCATGTGAATTGAGGCCCAGACTGACGACTCAATTGATGGCATGATAATACCTGTGGGCCGACGCACGAACAGGTTCAAAAGGTTTTCGAGCTCATCTTGTCGCGTGACTTCATTTTAGGCGGTGACGTTTTGATGCGAATTATATTTGCGTTTCATCTCAATCACCTACTAGCTCCAGTGAATTATGGCCAATGGATAATAATGAACCAAAATTATAACGTGTCAAACATTATGTTATATGTCCCCCGTCGTCCCCCAGTGCCCGACGCCATAACGGCTCAGAGCTATCAAACAGTGTTTACACACGGACCAACAGGCAACCACGCACACACGCTCAACCAGCGATGAACCGATAGGCAAATATATAACAGACTGGACCGAAGCCAGAAAATATAAAACTACAAATAATATTTGACTGATTTCAAAATATTTCTCCCTGGCAGTGCTGCGGGAGAGAAATCGCTTGGCAGCATCAAAATAGCGCTTTGTTTTGCCAACGCTGCCATCTTGGACAGTCATTCTGTGCTTGCTTGCCATGCAGTGAAGAAACATAGTGGATGCAATTTACTACACATACACAGTTTGTAAGAACACGGTACGACCTTTATACCATCGTCTCATGTTACAGCAAAGCAATCGTACTACAAGCTTTGCTTTAATAGCTTCTTTAGCTTCAAACTTCGTAATACTGCGGGCATTGTCGTTTGTTTGTAAATTTAATAAAAATACGCGTGCTCATTCAGTCAAAGTGCCAAAGCAAACATGTGTTTTAGTCAATTTCGAAGAGTGTATCATTAGCAGCAGGCACTAGCACACCCCCAAAAGACTGCTACTATCAAAAGCACGACATTCAGCGAGACAAAGGAACGTTTGACTGACACTGGGTCTTTCAGTGTGTGTGTGTGTGTGTGTGTGTGTGTGTGTGTGTGTGTGTGTGTGTGTGTGTGTGTGTGTGTGTGTGTGTGTGTGTGTGTGTGTGTGTGTGTGTGTGTGTGTGTGTGTGTGTGTGTGTGTGTGTGTGTGTGTGTGTGTGTGTGTGTGTGTGTGTGTGTGTGTGTGTGTGTGTGTGTGTGTGTGTGTGTGTGTGTGTGTGTGTGTGTGTGTGTGTGTGTGTGTGTGTGTGTGTGTGTGTGTGTGTGTGTGTGTGTGTGTGTGTGTGTGTGTGTGTGTGTGTGTGTGTGTGTGTGTGTGTGTGTGTGTGTGTGTGTGTGTGTGTGTGTGTGTGTGTGTGTGTGTGTGTGTGTGTGTGTGTGTGTGTGTGTGTGTGTGTGTGTGTGTGTGTGTGTGTGTGTGTGTGTGTGTGTGTGTGTGTGTGTGTGTGTGTGTGTGTGTGTGTGTGTGTGTGTGTGTGGGTGTGTGTGTGTGTGTGTGTGTGTGTGTGTGTGTGTGTGTGTGTGTGTGAGAGAGAGAGAGAGAGAGAGAGAGAGAGAGAGAGAGAGAGAGAGAGAGAGAGAGAGAGAGAGAGAGTGAGAGAGAGAGAGAGAGAGAGAGAGCGAGCGAGAGAGCGAGAGTGAGTGAGTGAGTGTGTGTGTGTGTGTGTGTGTGTGTGTGTGTGTGTGTGTGAAAAAATATGTCGAATGTGCGTATTTCTGCTCTCAAATGTAGCAAATCTTCGCAATGTGGCACCTACACAAAATTACCGGTACCCCGTCCCAGTCCCTTGGTCGGGGAAATTAGTGTACCTTAGGGGAATGGACCCCCTGCCCCTCCCCCACAGGAACTACACCGGCGCAAGTGCAAATACACACTGATCTTTTGATTTTGAAAAAAGAAACCCTGGATCACATGTTGTTTGACCTGAGAGGGGACAAACAAGCGACACCCATTCAGATGACACAAGGGGACTGGTCAAGCTTACCTGTTCCGATCGGTGACCGAGTAAACGAGCAGAAAGCCCTCGCCGGTGCGCAGGTACTGTTCGCGCATCGTGCTGAACTCCTCTTGACCGGCAGTGTCGAGCACTGGAGTTAAGGGATAATGGATTTGTAACAAAAGCACGTGTAGATAGAATAATAAAATATGATAGATAGAATACGTAATATCAGTCCCGTTCTCTGTGTGAGCGTGTGAACATTTTCTCACTGCGAACGTAAACTATACTCATCAACAACTGTTGTACAATAGTGGTTAATCATCCAGCTTCGTCATGACAACTGCGTTCATACACATCCTTCCCACCCAAGCACACACAAACAGACACGTCCAATCCAGATGCTGATATAGTACAATCCCATTCAACTTCATACAATCCAAGCAATGAACTTATCAGCAAAACAGATACCGTGTCCATGATCAGTGTCCCAAAACTCGAGCCAGGCCCCGCATTTCGGGGTTCCGATGCGCTGGGGTAGGGAACACGAAATCGACAAAACGGCCAGATCCACAAGGTTAACGCGTTTTTCGCGTGCCCTTGGCGTTTGTCCCAAGGCAGCGCGGTTAGCATGATTAATGTCCGATACCGCTTTTCATCAAAAAATACAGTGCTCCTTTTTTCCGAGCATAACCTGACCGAAGAGCACAATTTCCCGTGTTGCTTGCAGCTGAGCTTTGACGTTATCGTACCCACACACACACGCATACGGTACACATACACAAACACGGTGCACGGTAATACATGCAGATGGTTTTTGTGAGCCACAGAGCCCTAGTTGTCCCTGGAGCAGTGCTGCACACTCCATCAAATATGCGCATTCAAGCAAACCACTGACAGACAGCGGCAAGCCCGTTTTCGCCCCACTAAACTGCTAGGAAAATAGTTTCGGCCACCGGTGTATTTCCGAAGCTGACAACAAGCAAAGAAACAGTCAACGCTCAGCTGAGCAGCAGGGTGGCGTCGTGGCTCTTATGTGATTTTCGACGGCTGTCTGTTGGTTCCCCATTCACAGATGACTGGGTCTCCCAAAGGAGATAAACTGTTTTGAAGCCTGAAGCGTGCACTACCAAACACGCAGTGGGAACCGCTTGCACTGGTTAAAACTGGCTGGAAAAAAGTTAAATTTTATAACAGCATATCTTCAATGGTTGAACTTCTTGCAAAAGGTGCGATATTTCACACCTGGGTCGCTAGGTCAAAGCGGACCTCCCGCAACCAGAAAAATGGGCGATTATCTTTGCGGAGGGGAGCCGAGTCCGAGATGCTTGCCAATTTCAAATTGTTGGCAACTGTGTGCAAAAATGCAAGACACCGGCTTCTGTCTGACTGAACGCATATTCGAACGGTCGAACCCCCATTGCGAGATTTTAGTGCTGCGAGTGAATCAGAAAGCATGCGTGGCACGCGTCCAAACGTATTCTGGACCACTTAAAATTCAGCACATGTACATACCGCTTATGTATAACGTGTGATTGTGCAATATGTATACATTGGACACGGTCACACACTGCTCACAAATGTGCTCCATTCAACTGGACATCACGTATCACGCGCATGATCGGGCTAATTGGGCGGAACCACCGGCGTTCCATGGTTTCGTCTTAGAACCTGTTGGCGTGTGGTTCACGAACTCAATTTCGGTTCAAACGCATTGCACAGCAGCAATAGTTCTACAATTGAACCCTCTCCTGTTGTGTGTGGTGCAATATCAAGCTCCAGGTCCAGCAGCAGCAAGGCCCATCCCCGCATGGAACGGAAAGCGGAACCCTTCTTCTGCCCCTATTGGCCGCTTGACAAAATGCAGTCTTATTATCGGAATGTCTGATCAGCCAGCTAGAGCTACATCTGGATGGTGAAGTGATGCATCGTGTCAAGTTCTGTGAGCGCAGTGCAATTCAAAAATTCCGTCCCATAATGCGAACTGGGTGCTCGGTTCCAAACACAAGAATTCCGCTTTGGTGAATGCCCACGTGATAGAGTGAAACACAAAGCCAAACGGAACGGCTAGCGTGCCGCATGGTTTATGCGAGCAGCGTTACAGCATAATATTGCATTGCGTAATGTAATGCATGCATGTTCCTGGCTGTTTAGCAACCGCTCAGCAAGCAACAGCGCACGGGCAAAGCCGATGGTTGTGTTTGCCACAGCACATATCAAATTCCGTTATATATTTGACAGCCCTATTACGCATTAGATCCGGTCTTTTATTTTGCACGCAAAAACTGCGATGATGTCTGACCATTGAACCAAACCAGTAACGAAACCACAACCAGGTGCAAAACCTTACCCAAATAAACCTTCCAGAATGAAACATCAAAATTAACGCACTCGCACACATGCTCAAGCAGGTCGGTAACGTGACAATAAAAAAACCAATTAACGTTGGTTGAGACGTGCTTGTCAGACCAGGCAGATCAGCCACGAAACTAAACTCAACATATAACCTTGATAGACGCACAAGTTTATTTATACGATCAATAAAAGTGGCAAACTCGCATCAAATCAAACAGTACATCACCCTAGACCGCATCAATTTATGACAGGGACTTTTTTTACCGACAGCGAGAAAATTAACTGAGTATTTTAGCTGATTATCAAACAAACAAGAACCGACCTTCTAGTTTACACACATCTCCATCGATTATACATCGTTTCACATAAGAATCCTCGATTGTTGGATCATAATCGGTGACAAAGTATTGCTGAAAAAATGGCACCGTATAATGGATTTGCAGGTATTCGGACGGTGCTAAAATTCTAGGCTATTGAATACCATATATTCAGCCAACCTGCACAAACTGTATGGTGAGCGCCGATTTGCCAACACCACCGCCACCAACCACCACCAGTCGATAGTTTAATGTTCTGCCGGGTCCGTTCTCAATGTGAGTCATTGTTGTTCACAAACTGTGAAGCGCACTTGTTGCGGTCAAGTGATTAAATGTGAAGAGTTCGATTATCTATCGATGAAAACGTTTTTGTCAAGCGGGTTGCGCTGATTGCGATCGATGCTTGTTTAGAATTTCATCCAGCACGATGTGACTGGGCAAGTTTGTTGTGATTTATTTGTATCAAGTGGAATGCGTTTATTGAATAATACAATTTCTGTGATGCTGAATTCACGTTGACGACGATAATTGATTAAGCCACCAAACGTAGATGTCATGAAGTCCCTTGAGCAATGAATCATTGACGGTCATGCTGTTTTCGTGGTTAAATTTCTGCAAAGCCCATTGTGGTGGTGTGCCGTCGGTACTGTAGTGGCTGGGAGGGGGAATGGGGTACACTATGTCCCCCTCCGAAAAAATGGGGGTCCGCTACCTCCCCCTCCGGACCAAGAACTACACTGCCTTGCAACCATCAATTTAAGGTTTTCGTACGCAAAAATGTTTTTCGACCTCAAAAGCCCAAAAATCGCAAACCTCCATATAATAGCTATTTTAGGCACATTTTCGGCCAAAATGCAAAAAGTAACAATTTTTTGGTCAATTTTGCAGTAAATGCATGCAAAAAACGCCATTTTTCGGACCTCATGGGTACCTAGCACTTGCAACCTTCTGGAGGCTGAGTATGGAGGTGCCTTGCAACCATTTGGAATCTAAGTTGGATCCATCCCCCAGCCTCAAGGGTACCTTGCAACCATTTGCCTGCGACTACACTGGCCGTGGGTGGGGGCAGGGTTGAAGCTAGAGTGGGAGCGGGCTCCGAGCGCTTTTGAGCAGGGCTGTGTTTGAGAGGGGTCCTCCAAAGGTACAGTATCTCCCCCTCGCCGGTACGGTATGTGGCCTGGGGATCGGTATCGGGGGTATGCCTGCCTACACCCGGACTTGACTTTACGACCCCAAAGCGGGGAATTCCAAGTAGGGTTAGAGAGATGTCGGGTGTCGGCTGTCGGGTGCCAAAAAAGTGTAGGTGTCGGGTACCTCCAGATGTCGGGTGTCGGTTTTTTGGGACCCGACACCCGACACTTGCGGTTCAAAACATCAGTTTTGCTTAGAGAAGAATTTTGAGAGAAAATTTTCTTCGAACCAAATGTTTCCGAAGACGCAGAAAGTGACATTATGGTGTTTATTTCGTGTGAAAATACTTGAATTCAGTAACTTGAGCCAAAAATTGCACTAATGATGCAAATGAGCAAAAATTTGCCTGTTTTTGTTCCAAAAACCTCCATATAATAGCTAGTTTGGGCAAATTTTCGGCCAAAATGCAAAAAAGTACCATTTTCTCGGCCAATTTTGCAGAAAAAAGCATGCAAAAAACACCCTTTTTTCGGACCCCAGGGGTACCTTGCAACCTTCTGGAGGCTGGGTAGGGGGGTACCTTGCAACCATCTGGATCCATCCCCCCCAAGGGTACCTTGCAACCATCTGCCTGCTCTGAACGAACAACAGTAGTGGTAGTGTACATGGGGTAGTGGTAGTGTACATGGAATCTTGGGGGGAAATCCGGTTTGGGGAGGGGAGGGGGAAGATTTATCGGGGCGGGTAGGGTACAATACAAGTTTTTTTGGGTGCCTATTTTTATATGCTATAAAGTGCATATATCGCGCGCAGCGCGCGATTTTTTGCACTTTAAGTGTTGTCGGTCGAAATTTGGGCATTTTTGACCGAAAATGGGCATTTTGAGGGCAAAAATCGGGGCGGGTAGGGTACCAGGCCGGCAGTGTAGTTCCTGGGGGAGGGGGTCCCCCTTCGGGTACGTCTGTTCCCCCTCCATGGTACGCCTGCCCCACTGTTCCCCCTCCGGGTACGTCTGCTCCCCCAATTTTTGCCTAAAATAGGCAAATTTTGACCTAAAATAGGCATTTTTAGGCAAAAAATGAGTGATTTTTTGGTCAATGTCGTCAAAAATCGCCAAGATACCCTTTTTATTGAGATTTTTTCCTAAAAGGGGCAAAAATGAGCCAAATTTTCGACCTCAAAAAATGACTTTTCTCCAAATTTGGGTCCTCCCCCCAGGTGGGTACGTCTGTTCCCCCTCCGAAAAAAGGGGGGTACCGCCTGTTCCCCTCCGGACCAGGAACTACACTGCAGGCCGGGGCGGGTAGGGTACCATTGGGGGCCCCTCCTCCCAGCCACAGCACTGGGCCGGCCCGACCTCGTGTCGGGCCGCGATTTTGGGCTTTTGGCTCGGGCCGGGCCGGAGATTTGGAGGGAGGGTCGGGCGGGGCCGGGCCGGGCACCCCGGCCCGAAGCTTCTGAAGTGACTCATTTTAGTGAAAAAGTAGGGATTTTTGGTCTAAAATACTAAAATTTCTGACGGATTCTGCAAGTAAGTGATCAGTATTGTCAGTACTTTTTCATGGCAAACAATGAATTTTCAACCAAAAAAATAGATTCAAAAAATCGCAAAAATTATGACAAAAATTGGGTTAAAATCAGTGATGTAGTTGGTCCGAGCAAGAAAGCTAGCTAGCTGGAGGGGTCCGGCGCAAGAAAGCTAGCTAGCTAGCCGGGTACCCCGATTTGGGGGGTATTGGTCCAGAAGTCAAAAACAGGGGTATAAAAATTGGTCGAAATTTTGCTAAAATAAGCCTTAAAATGTGTATTTTTGTGCACGTGTCAGAAAATTTGAACGAATTTGACCATTTTGGCCCACAAAATGGTCATTTTGGCACTAAAATCAACACTTTTCTTACTTGATGACCGGAGCAAGAAAGCTAGCTAGCCAGTTTGGGGGTATGGGTTTCGGAGCAAGAAAGCTACCTAGCAGTCGGGGGGGGGGGGGGGCGGGGGGGGAATACCCCCAAAACCCCCCCCCCAACCACATCACTGGTTAAAATCTGAGCCAAAAATTCGGGCCGGGCCGGAGGTTTGAGGGTTCGGGCCCAAATCTAAAAAAATAGAGAGGTTAGTAGATTACCACCAAATTAACAGGCCCCCCTTCAGTGTAGTACTTGGTCAGGGTGTTGACGATAGATAAATTGGGACCCGAAATGTGTTGCCTAGGCGTAGACAGGACTCCAAATTAATTTTTTTCCAATAATTTGCTAAATACAACAGTCACACAATGCTCTCGCATCCCTTGACGATAGATAGATGACCCGAGTCCGAACTCTGGGGGGGGGCAAGGTAGTTCCTGGGGGGAGGGGGGTCCCCCCTAAGGCAGTGTTGGAGGTGGGGGGGGGGGGTTTGGGGGGGGGGGGTAGCCCCCCCTAGTACAGTAGGTATCCCCCCTCGCCTGGTACCGTAGGTCTCCCCCCGCTGTTTGGCAGGGTACATTAGGTATCCCCCCCGATATCCACCCCGTACAGTAGGTATCCCCCCCGATTTTGCCTCAAAAGTGCCATTTTTTGATCAAAATGACCAAAATTAGTGTTAAATCAGTGGTTTTTACCTCAAATTACCCCAAATTCGCGCGCTACGCGCGCAAATACTACGTTTTCACACGATTCCACACATAATAAACACATTAAAAATTTTTACCCCAAAACCTAACCCCCCCCACACCCCCCTAGGTACATAACCCCCCCCAGGCTATCGGCTCTGGTACAGTAGGTATCCCCCCCTCGCCGAGCGCGGTACAGTAGGTATCCCCCCCTCCAGAGTACCTCCAACACTGCCCTAAGGTACACTAACCGCCGCGACCAAGGTACACTAGTACACTAACCGCCGCGCCAGGTACACTAACCGCCTCAATTTTTGCCTAAAATAGACAATTTTAGGCCTAAAATGGGCATTTTTAGGCCTAACATGAGTGATTTTTAGGTCAATGTTGTCAAAAGTCGCCAAAATACCCTTTTTATGGAGAATTTTTTTCCAAAAAGGGCCAAAAATCGGTCAAATTTTCTACCTCAAAAAGTGACTTTTTCCTGAATTTGGGTCTTCCCCCCCCTTCCCCCCAGGGAGGTACACTAACCGCCGCACGAAAAAAAAGGGTAGGTACACTAACCGCCGCGCCGGACCAGGAACTACACTGGGGGGGGGGGTCGACCCAAACTTGTTGACGATAGATAGATGGTGGGGGGTCGCCAAAAATCAAGGTATAGTATAGTGTACTAAGAGGTAATAATGTGTAAATATTAATGAAAATGTACTTAGATGTACTAAATCCGCGCGTAGCGCGCGATTTTTTGCCTATTTGTGGTGAAAAATACCGATTTTGAGCCATTTTGAGTCAAAAATGTCAATTTTGGGTTCGAAATGTGTTGACGATAGATAGATTGTTCCCAAAATTTGTTGACGATAGATAGATTAGCCCAAAAGTGTTGACGATAGATAGATGAAATCAAAAAGTGTTGACGATAGATAGATGAATTTGGGGGGGACCCCCCAACCCCCCCCCCCAAGTACTACCCTGCTTGGCAGCAGTGCTGTGGCTACTTTTGCGGGGCGGGTAGGGTACATAGGTGGAAAAATCCGGGGCGGGTAGGGGGGTAGTGTACCTGGGATCTTGGGGGAATCCGGTTTGGGGGGGCGGGGGGTGGAAGATTTTTCAGGGCGGGTAGGGTACAACACAAGTTTTTTCGCGGGCCTGTTTTTATGTACTAAAAAGTAGATATATCGCGCGCAGCGCGAAATTTTTTGCACTTTTTAGGGTTTTCGGTCGAAATTTGGGCATTTTTGACCGAAAAATCGCATTTTGGGGGTAAAAATCGGGGCGGGTAGGGTACCAGGGCGGGTCGGGTAGGGGGGTAGGGTACCAGAGCGGGGCGGGTAGGGGGGTAGCGTACCAGGCCGGGGCGGGTAGGGTACCATTGGGGGGGGACCCCCCCCCACCCCAGCCACAGCACTGCTTGGCAGTGTAGTTCCTGGGGGGAGGGGGTCCCCCCCCTAAGGTACACTAACCGCCGCGACCAAGGTACACTAGTACACTAACCGCCGCGCCAGGTACACTAACCGCCTCAATTTTTGCCTAAAATCGGCATTTCGACGGTTTTGGTAATGTTGTCAAAAGTCGCCAAAATACCCATTGTATGGAGAATTTTTTTCCAAAAAGGGCCAAAAATCGGTCAAATTTTCTACCTCAAAAAGTGACTTTTCCTGAATTTGGGTCTTCCCCCCCCCTTCCCCCCCAGGGAGGTACACCAACCAGAGGTGGGAATCGGGCCGGGTTACCTCGGCCCGGCCCGGCCCGACGAGGTCCGGGGGTCGGCCCGGCCCGGCCCGACGAGGTCCGGGGGTCGGCCCGGCCCGGCCCGACGAGGTCCGGGCCGGGGGTCGGCCCGGCCCGGCCCGACGAGGTCCGGGGGTCGGCCCGGCCCGGCCCGGCGGGTCCGGGGGGGGGGCGGCCGGGCCGGGCCGGGTTGGGGCGGGGGGTGCGGCCCGGCCCGGCCCGGCCCGACTTTGAAAAAAGTCGGCCCGGCCCGGCCCGATTTTTTCGGCCCGACTTTTTCTGATGATATTTTGAAGCAATTTTTTGGTGCAAAAATTACTGTTTTTTGGTTTAAAATACCTGATAATCATGGAAGTCGGTACTAATTTGCAGAATCGCGAGAAATTTTGGCAAATTTAGCCTAAAAAATCACGATTTTTTATTGAAATTCGATGATGTCGGGCCTTTTCGGGCCGGCCACCCCGGCCCGGCCCGACATTCCGAAAAGTCGGCCCGGCCCGACCGTTCGGGCCGGAAACCTCGGCCCGGCCCGATTCCCACCTCTGACACTAACCGCCGCACGGAAAAAAGGGGTAGGTAAGGTACACTAACCGCCGCGCCGGACCAGGAACTACACTGCTGCTTGGGGGTCGTAAAGTCAAGTTCTTGCATAAGACACCTTGTGTAAAACGTTTGTGGTTGAGTATATGATGATGTAAAACCTTTTATGGAAGATCTGCACCTAAAAACACTCAATAATGACCAGTAACACCCTTACAGAACTCCATTTTAAGGGTATTTTTTGGCACATTTTTTGAGATTTTGGGCAGCGAAAAAATACAGCCCCCCCCCAAAAATAGAGCCCCCAAAAAATACAGCCCCCTTGTATTTTAGGTTTTACGGTACACTGCCCCCTTCAATTCAGGTTTTTGCGGCCGGGCCAGGCGGGACGGGACACGGGACCTCTGTCGCTCACACGCAGAGGTGGGAATCGGGCCGGCCCGGCCCGGCCCGGCCCCACGGGGGGCGCGGGGGGCGGGGCCGCGGTTGCCGGCCCCCCCGGTCGGGCGGGGCCGGGCCGCCGGGCCGACTTTTCGGAATGTCGGGCCGGGCCGGGCCGGGGTGGCCGGCCCGAAAAGGCCCGACATCATCGAATTTCAATAAAAAATCGTAATTTTTTAGGCTAAATTTGCCAAAATTTCTCGCGATTCTGCAAATTAGTACCGACTTCCATGATTATCAGGTATTTTTAAACCAAAAAAAACAGTAATTTTTGCACCAAAAAATTGCTTCAAAATGTTATCAGAAAAAGTCGGCCCGAAAAAATCGGGCCGGGCCGGGCCGGGCCGACTTTTTTCCAAGTCGGGCCGGGCCGGGCCGGACTTCCCGGCCCGAACTGTCGGGCCGGGCCGGGCCGGGCCGACCCCCGAACCTCGTCGGGCCGGGCCGGGCCGCGGCCCGATTCCCACCTCTGCTCACACGCCGCTCACGTGAAATTCTTACTCATTGGCGTGCGGAGGAGGATTATGACATGGTTGACAACCAACCAGCGGGTAACACGAACCAGTGGTGTAGCTACCCAGGCGGGAACCTACCTACTGTACCGGCCGAGCTAGGTGGGAACAAAATTTGTTAGGTCTAAATATTGATGAAAATGTACTGTAAAACGCTAATTTCGTGCGTAGCGCGCGATTTTTCGCCTATTTGGAGTGAAAAATACCGATTTTATACCATTTTGAGCCAAAAATCGCAACTTACTGTACCAGCCGCCGGGCGGCGACCTACCTACTGTACCAGGATGGAGCGTCAACCTACCTACCTACTGTACCTCGGGGGGACCACCAACCTGCCACACCATTGTTGACAGCAGAGATTATGATCGGGCCGGGACGGGATTTTGGACTTTTGGCTCGGGCTGCGCCCGAGATTTGGAGGTTCGGGCCGGGCGGGCGGCAGAGCCGGACTTGCCTGCATGACCCGGCGCGCAGAGTATCTGCAAATTTTTTGTGGAACCAAAATGGACCCGGTTCACAGAAACCGAATCACAAAAACGTAAACATGATTCCCGGAATTTTGGCTTTTCTGGAACATTTTTTCCTTTGACCCGAAAAAAATCGGGCTGGGCCGACCTCAGGCTCGGGCCGGTCGGGCCACAATTTTGGACTTTCAAATCGGACCGGGCCGGAGTTTTGGTCCGTCGGGCCGGGTAGGGCCGAGGTTACCCGGCCCGACCTGGTTTACCACAATCACAACGTCTTTTTCCAATAAAAATAAATATGAAATGTTCCGAACAACCAAATATGTGTGGTAATGCGACTTTATCATTGTGGATTCTATTGTTCAATTTATAGTTTATTTACCTATTTGTATTTTCAATCAATGGTATATTTCAGCTGAGATGTCAGTCGAGTAAATTTATACCCGTATTGATATTTATGATGGTATGAGCACACCATGAGGTGATGGTCAGGTCAGGGTACAATATCAGATTTAGTTTTTGAATTGGTCTGGCACTGATCTTCGGGATTGCGCCATTTTTAAAGAGCCATACTTAGAAATTTTAGCAGGTCAGAAGCTATCAGATTGCGTAATTTCTGCAGCAGTTCACGCATCTTCTTCCCGCGGGTTCATCAAAGATTGATATTGGTCTTTGGTCCATGTACTAAACGTCGTGCGCGTTGGCTCCATGTTGTATTCGCGAATGGGCTGATTCGTGTTGCAGGGGTAGCGGGGCTTCTTTAAAACGTCGATGTTCCAGTATAGCTCACTACCGTCGACGACATAATTCATAACTGTCATAAGGATAATTGTTTAAACGTTACTCACGCTTCCTGTTGTACAGAGATGTTTTGGATCTTTGCATTTCAGTGCTTCACTGCTTCGTTGCTGCCCAAACGACGCCTTGATGGGCTTCGTATATCTCAGCCGCTCTTGCGCAGACAGCATCGATCAAGTCTTCTTCATATACAGCGATGTCGAAAATATAGAATCATTGATTGGTGCTTTGGGTTCTCCTTCTATGAAACATCAGTGCCATGGTGTGAACGAAAGACACGCGTGCACAGTGCGAACAACAGTGAGCGATTACATACATATGTATGAATGTCTTTCTTTCATTTGTTAACAATTATTTACGGTTGCTCTCGATTGCTTTTATGCAGGAATTTGCGATTTTGAACTTGAGATACTCAAATGGAACCACTGAGTTTAAAAAACTCGATCTTGAGCCCGGCCAAGGTTTCACATGGGATTGGTGCACCGACATGTCGTTCGGTCGGGCAGACACCCACATCGAAGTGCTGTACCAATGTTGGTCATCATTCAGCGCTGGACGAAAGTATTTTTTTTGAAAAAATGATTCTATGCATTTTCTTTTATCATGCATTTTATTGTGAGATTTGTTTTGGTGTCGCGTTACCCTCTGATGCGCTCCGATACGATGTCTCTAAACTGTTATACTCCAGCAGGTCTGCCATCACGGGGTGGTGCCTGAACACAAACAACAGCCTCAACAATAACAACCACTGACCCGACGCAACAGATGGCCACCACCAGCACGGCACGTGGCTATATTTTTTCCACGAATGGCTGTTGCTAACAACCGGGTTGGTTTGGTTGCATAAAGTATTTTCGAAGCAACTTTGCAACTTGACTTCTCCACCGTGTATGTGCACACTGTGCGCGTGTGCTGTTCGACGGGTCAAAGATGTGGAGAGCTGGTGTTCAGAGGGTACACCAACGGTGCATGGGACCTACTAATGGTTACTCTTGTTCTTTTTGTGCATTCTCGGACGGATCAACACGGGATATAATCGGTTTTCAAAGTTCAACCGATGCACCGATGGTCCATGCCAGGTGTTCATGTACTATACATCATGTGCCAGAGTGTTGCTTAATTTTAGCGACTATTAGAGATTTTTATTATAGCATTGTTGATGTGTTGGAAAGTTTGTTGTGTGACTTGCATTCAATAAACATGAGATTCGCGAATTGCTCCAGTCCTGATTTTTCATAACCAAAGTACCGGTAACGTGCGTGTTGGCCCAAAAGGTGGGAAAGTTTGGGATCAAACAGATATGTAATTGCAGACTGGAAGGCAAAAGTTTTAAAAGTTGAACGGCAATTGTAATTGTCAGACGCATGGCAAACGGTTTCACACGCCCGTCCCCCATAACTCCGCCCACAAGCGAAACCTTCCCGTGTGCATTATGTTGCATTGTAATCGTTGCAGCAGCAAAGTTGGCTCACCATTGTTTTATTTTTAGCGATTGTTACGCTGCTGTTGTGGTTAAAAGCGTACTCTTAATATCCCGAAATATTGGTATCATGCGCGTATCGTACTTTCTATTCTATAATAACACTCTCAGCTCTCAGCTCTGGGTTTTCTTGAAACATCTGTCGGGGTTTTTACTCCTGGTTTTTACCCAATAAATCTTCGCTGCACAACTCTCTGAGCAGCTTATGTATACATGTGATACTAATATTTGAAATTTGCACTTATCAATTGAATATCTGCTACGCTGGCACTACACTTGTGGTTACTATGACCATGGGCTTGGGTATTACGAAGCCACAAAATTTCACTGATAAGACTGTCGTGCTGTATTTTATATGCAACCTTGGGTCATATCAAACTTGGTTTCGCCGGCCCAGTCCGGCTGGACTAAATTGCATAACAATAGGCGAGAGAATAACCATCATCTCAATCGTGAAACATGATAGTCAGCTAGCCGCCTACGTTGGTGTGGATCGTGTCAGTACTGGTCATTTTTCACCAATATTACAGGACGTTTGTTTATTTTTTGTGAATTGGTCTTGCGCACCAGGCGACCGGACAGGACCGATCACGTACGTATAATACAACGGTTTGACATCGCTCCATAGCACCGATGATGGAAATCGTGTCAGCGAACAGCGCGAAAATTTGAACTTACACGTTGCGACATGTTTATAATACTCTCTCAGACTGGGCTGACTATACCAGCTTGATAAGCTCGAAACACCACTCTTGTACCATGAGTGGGCTATCTTTGTTTTTTGGTAGCTGCAAAGTCACGTGAGCCATATACCGTATAATGTAATGTACGGTATTTGTACACTATGGTGTGTATTTGATATGGAAATCTTTTTCAGAAAATTTCAACACCAAGTCATAATAATAATTCCGAGCGGACTCCAACCCATTCAATGATGACTGAACCAACAACGTCAAAGGTCGACAGTCCAACCACGGCCACGAATTGGGGATTTGATTTCAACAACGAACGACCCCTGCTGCCATCGACCAGCAGTGACTTTGAGTGGAGTCAGGTTTCGGCCAACTCGGTACCCGAATTCTACACGCGACCAGTGCACAAACGACCGATCACACAGACAACGACCACGTCACTGCACACGGACGTCGAGCCAAAATGCAGACGGAAGTTGGACTTCTCGGATCATCGGGGTTTGTGACGTTTCGTTATTCTTGTACATACCTACCTGATCTGGTGTGAAAGAATCAGCTCGGACACAATAATTGTTTTTGGAGTCCAAAATCGTGCATTCGCACTGATGATGACCAGGAGCACCGCTGTCTGCAAGGGGCGTGTGTTCGAGCCCGAGGATTCAACTCTGCACAAACAATTACAGTCGGCATTTTTTGTTGCGACATACTGTGCATATTCGTGTTTCAGTGTCGGCAACCGCAAAATCCAACGTTTCTGCAACTGACAACCGATCGAATGCGACTTCGTCATCTGATCCGTCAAGCTCTGACAGCCAGTTGGACCGGAAATGCCACATCACCAGAACCAAACGGAGTAAATCCTGGTAATTGACGGTAAGAAGATATGTATCTTCTTTCAAAACCTGCGGCGCCAACAATATTTCTGAATCTGCTAGAGTACTCTGCGGCATGGTGGGTTACTGTATCGTGCTGCGCACATTCTGCAGGTGCTTCCCAATTGCGCTTTTTTGCGTCATTTCTGCCAATTTTTGTTTGCATTGACTCTGACCTCGACGCAGATGCGAAAATTGGTATGTTCAAGCCGCAAACAAAAACAAACATGAGCGCCAACCAAAAAGTCATGCGCGCTCGCATTTGCGGACAACATTATTTACAAAAATTACATGTGCACTGGAACGCACAGAAATACAGATCAGAGGCTGTTTTTGTGGCGTGGCGTCGGTTTTTTGATGACAGACACGCACAATAATATAACATAATGCCAGGAATTTGCGGGAAAATTGCGCTTTTTGTCGAATTTTGCGTGGTTGGCATCGCGCTTGGGTGAAGCCATGCCATATGGTGGGATACAATCTCGTTCACAAAAAGGAGTGTATTGTTATGCAACAAAAGTCAAAATGCACGTCAAATTCTTTCAGACAATCGGTGGTCCCCTTATGATGCTCTCGCATTGCGCAACGTGGGCACTTTGAATTTATTTATAGTCAACATTATCCAAATGACTCATGCGGAACTGATCTCTTACCCGACCAAACTTTTATTGTGATGTTCACATTCTGGCTCCGCTACGCAGTACAGATAGTACTACAGGACGGATATATCTTATGAAGCAGTTCCAAAAATGCATGCCCTCAATTCTCCGGTAAAAACCTTGGCACCGCTGTGAAACACCTTTGTATACACGGGTGATTTATGAATCATTACGACATGACTTATGCTCACGTTCTGTTAGCCATAGGTATTTTATACTGTATCTGCACTTGTGATAAGTACTATGTAACGCTTTATTGACTGACATCTACGGTCAGTTTCGTACAGTATCATATTGTCGACCTGGTTATGATGTGAAAATTTATATATTCGAGTGACTCTGTGATAATAGGCATGGCGTGACAAATGTCCGAAAATGACGATAAAAGTAAATTACAAACGTGTCTAGTATTAACCATTATTCCAAATGTGCCACCAGCAAAATGTCCCTTGGCCACCCATCCGCACTGTTGTTAATCCTGGTGACTCTGGCGTCCCCGTCTAAGTCTGACTACAACGCTACCGGCCGTGCCGTGCAATGTGTGTACAAACGCCCGTCGCAGACATGGAGTTGTGCCGTGTTCTTCGATTGTTGTGAGGCAATGTGTTACTACATTTCACTGTCAGAATGCGGCGCCACCGGTCGTTATCAATGTATTTGCAACGCTGCCAATGTGGATGGTCACGTGATCAGTGTCACCGTGTTTGTCATCGCGTATGCAATACCTGTGATTGTGCTCATTTGGATTATGTTGTGCAATTGATGTCATAATTGTTATTTTGGACACCATGTCAATTTTGGTCCGCAAATGACAATATGCGACGCTCAAAACACGCCGCCATAAACCTAAACACCAGCTGTGAAACATGATCCAGCCGGCACGGCAACATGTACATAATTCAGTATATTGGTCGCACAATGACCATATAAGAATTCATCAAATGAATCCTGGTTTTCACGTTCAGTCACTCTTAGCCACTGCGCTATTTGTGATTCTCACAAAACATTTTCTGCTGCGGGTCTAAACAGTTTGGTGACTGCATGGTTTTGTGTGCGATCGCGCAACGCAACGTCACATCGTGCCCCGTCACTTTCCCTCTTTGCGATTCAAGAAAAAAATTTGACCAATTCTTATAAAGTCATTGTGCGACCAATACCGCATGCATGCGAGACAGTATGCGCATTCGGTTGCTGATTTTGTTTGTCACCTGTCTGTTTTGTTGTGACATGGTGTATTGTGAAGAGAAGATAATTCTTGTTGTTGGTCTGCAAACATTGTTTCATCGATGTCGTATATGTGTAGTTTGGTGTCAGTTCAGGGCATCCACGCACCAACTCTGAGCTTAGAACGCCTACAATACGTGCCACGTTGCGAAAAACTTCAACCATTTGCTTCAGAACTTTACATCTGCGGCCCAATTTTATTTCGCGTGCGCCGACCTACACAGATATCCATTGGGCCATGGCGGTGCAAAATGGTTGGGCTGGGGGGGGGCAGTTGGGATTGTTACATACACATCCATGGGTACATACCGTAATACAGTAACACAAACATCCTTTTATTACCATACATCTAACTTGTTCGCGGGACCTCATCTCCTTTCTTGACGGCACCCAAACACCCTTCGAGGTCATAAAGTGGAGAGCAATAAAGACCACCGGCACGCTGTTTGATGAGCGGCAATTTGCACTTTGGTTGCTCGGTTGCAAAGTCGGTGCAAACCATTCAATTTATGTTGCGTCGTTTCGGTTTTTGTGAGCCTGACAACAATGAGTTACGTCACGTAAAAATTGTAGGTTGTGTCCCCGCCAAAAACAGTGATGTAACAAACGGTCCACTGCCACAATGTGCTAATAGGCTGCCAACCAGGATGACAAGTTGTTACAGCAAGAAGCATTGGCTTGTCCTTTTTTGGGTTCAACCTCAGATAGAGTATGACGGGATAAGTAAGGAGCTTGGGACTGAATGTTCGGGTTCCTGTTATTCACTAAGTGGAAACTCGGACAAAGAACTTGCTGAGGTGCAAAGGGGCCCTTTTTAGTAACACCAAAGTCCGAACACGGACCAAATAACACCTGTGGTTTGGTTCCGCCGTGGTTAATCACCGCCCATTGAAATGGATAAGAAAAAGGTTGACTCTGTGATAAGTCGGTCTTCCAAACCAGGAATCGAAGCCCTGATTCGACCCGCAGAAGGTGTTCCCTTATTGTTCACCCCGCCCACCACAACACTTGTCACTCAGCAACTGACACACGACGTGCAGAATCACACGTACACACATTTTGTTGCATCTGTTGCGGCGTGGTGGCATGTGCGACATTCACTCACTTGTCGGCTGCAGCGTCAACAACTGCTTACGCACACACGACAATGTTCCTTTGATTTTCTGCTCAACCACCTCTTGAATTAAAGCTTTCCGGACTGCAGTTCAGTTTTCAGAAGATGTTTAAAAGCGGGCTTAGCGTGGAGAACTCTCTTTCTCAAAAAATAGCTGAAGCGAGCGATACAATAGGTGCGTATCGGTGTGGGGTTGATCTCTCTGTTTGAGAAAAAGAAAAATTTTTTTTAAATCGGATTTTGTTCAATTGTGGGTGGGGTTGGTGGAGTGGGTGGGGTGTTTTCTCTCGGCCTCTTTTCTTTTGTTTGCGAAAACCCGTTTAATCGGCGCATTTTTGAATCCGGCCAAGCAAGCTTTAAAAATAATCGTCTCATGAGCACGTGGCTGGACTATACATATGCATCGAATACAATGGCAGTGTTCGACTTTTGACTGTCCGGTTTACGGTGAACGAACGTGAAAACTGTAAAAACGGCACCGCAGCAGCCATTCCACTAATGGGCGCACTTTCGAATTCAGGTCTGCGGCCTTCTCGCTTGAATTGCTCACTCACTCAGAGAAGATTTACTCGTAAGAGAAGATTACTCGTACATATTTCTACACGGACAATGAAAATAAGAAGTTGTCCAGTTGCGCAAAAGTTATGTGGGCCAAATCGCTATTTTGGTGAGCCCTTCGACTTTTTGCTGCTTTTGGGTGGCCTTGAAAGTCTTGAAATTATTCACGCTTAAAAGCAGAACATGCTGTTTGGACAATGACAGCTGAAGTACAATATCTCTGAATCTGAACATTTGTGGCGTGCACGGTTTGCGAAATTCAAAGCGAAGACTGCAAGCAGGCTAGCAAAACCAAGCCGCTGTGCGCGGAGAATTTTTCAGACTTTTTTATAACGTGCGGTCAGTGAGAAAAAATGTCAAGGAGCTGTTGTGACTTTAAGTCGTTTTGAAACCGTTTCGCAGTCGGTAAGTTTTATTACCAGCTCTTTAACCGAAAGCTTGAGTGCAGGTTTGTTTAGCAATCTGATCTCCCCGACTCCATGACCCCAAGGATGGGTCACTTAACTTTATGCGTAGAGTTTTTTGAACGAAAACATCGTTTGGTGAAATATCGTAGCGGTTCTGACCCCCTGACTTGAAATGTCGTGGAAGATGTACAATCAAATCTGGTCCATTTTTCAACAAGGTATGTAAGGTAAAGCAGTTGTTATAATTGTGAGGCATACGTACATTCTGTTAAATCACAAAACGGGTCATTCTAAGTGAGGAAGCCAGCGTTTGCGCGGTATGATTAATTGCCCGACGCTCCTGTGTATGCGCAAATCAACATCGTTTTCACGTATTATAGTTTTATCGTCGTTCTACGACAGTGCTTTGTTGGTTTGGTTACTAGGTGACTGACCCTGCCCAGAGGCAAACTGAGTACATTGGATTGGAGATTATGTCGAGAATATTCGCCCGACCAAACAAATCATCGTTTTCTCAAAGGAAAGTTTGTGGCAACGAAAAAGCATCTGACGAATAGCGGTCTATCTGGCAGCCATTTATCTTCCGGCCAATGATTAATGGCCGTTTTTCGACAAAACGTTGATTACGTGTTACGTCACCTCTCACCTTGGTCTCTGACCTGACTTCTGTGGCACTCACTTTAGTTTTTGGCTTGTGCGTTAATTTTTGTGCGCAGTCATTTTGAACCGGAAAATCAGTTGCGCTCAATTGGCCATTAAATGCGTCATTTCCTTTCCGTTTATTGAAGAAGAAATGACCTGACTTGAAAACCCCAAGCTTTTCAAAAGAAACACGTGTGAAAAGTTGTAACGAAGTTGTGCGTCTGTTTCATTGCGAAGGTCTGTAGTTACAATTTATATACGTACGTAGCAAGTCTTTTTTGCTCAGATTTCATTTCTAGAACGGCGAACTGGATTCCGTTACGTTGAAATTCCTCGGGTGCCCACACCGAGTCTAATGTAGGTCAAATTACAAACATCCTGCGGTTGACTCAGCTGTTCAGCCTTTGCTCTTCTTTTTCATTCATAGAGAAAAACGATTTTGTTGAGGTATGTTTCTTGCGTTTTCGGCATCGTAAAAATCCGGAATATGAACATTACAATTTCCCCTCTTTCGCTTTTTCTAGAATGCGGCACCTCCGTATTCTGCAACAAGATTTTCATTAGATTCGCGAGAACCTTGAGAGAGGTGCGTCCGCAAAGTTATGCTCATTTCACTATATTTGGAAATCGTGAATCAACATTCAGACGGGACTTATTTCATCCACAATGATGGATGTTCCAAAAAATGGGTCATTAATCCGTCGCACCCCATCCATCGAGAGTCAACAGCCCATATTCAAGGGGGTTAATCGACGGGCAAAGGGTTTGTCAGCTGCCGTTGATGTTCGATACACGCAGGAGCAAGGTGGGACTTTCATCAAAGTTCTGTTACATTCAAATAACTGTCTGGTATATTGGCGCTGACGATGACCTGGTGCACCGCTCGGTTGTTAAAAACAGGTCGGAGCAAACAGCAGTTTGTCCGTCATCAGATGCGTAAGGCGATGGTGATCGTCAGTGCTAATGCATCAGCTGCTTCTATCGTTTCCAACGGTGTTCAGGTCGGCACCTAGTGGCCAACCAACCCATCCCGGCCGGTGCAGTTGTGTTGCGCGAGTATCCATTCGTTGCGTGCCTATTCGATGAGTGCAGTCCCTATTTCTGTCAATGTTGCATGGTCGCCGTGTACGATGCAAAGGACAGAATCGCGTGTGAAAAGTGCGACGATGACAAAGTGAGAATATTTGACCCGATTGAATACATATTGGATGACAAATGTTTCAAACAGTAACTTGACTGTTTTGAATATTCAAGGTGATCTACTGCAGCGTTGAATGTAAACAACGAGACTGGGATCAACAACATCGATTTGAATGTGGCCCTTTGCGAGCGCTATTGGCTGGTTGGTGCGGTTAGGACTCGTCAAAGTTCAAGATGGGTTACACCCAACAGTCTATAAGCCATATGAAAAACATCATTTGGAAGCATCACCCAATCAATTACATGACATGTTGCAGGTGTGCGTTTGAGTATGGACAGTCTGTTGTTGGCCGTACGCGCTGTGATCAGGCCGCCGTTCAATCGATTGATCAGATATATGCACGAACCCGATGAATTGATCGAGAATCCACATGGTAACCGGATTGATTTGGAGTATTAGTGCCACGCGCAACAGCACAACATTGGTTTCTTCGTAGTGCTGCCCTACATAGTTGGGCTGCGAGCATAAACAATGGCATGGTAGCAACCATGATTATAATTTTCAATGTCAGGGTCAGTTAGCGGTGATTCATTCGATGACATTGACTCGCAATATCGATCATTCACACATTTATTGTCGATTGATTTCGGTCTGTCGAGCGAGGAAGACGACGCGATGTGGGAGATCGCTGCGTGAGTTCGTGGCCGATATCAAACACGGTGATTGGTCCATCCAGTCCTGCCTTGTTCACGCGGCATTTTCACCAATGAGCAATTTTTTTAAATCTCGAAACGTGACTGCAAACATTGACGGGTTCAAGGCAAGATCGGACCGGATCGATCTCCAAGTTTGATACCCAAGTTTTCGGGCGCCAAATCTACATTAACGTTGAATTAATGTTCACTTGCAGTTGCATAGTCGAATGCTTGAGCCTGGTGCACGGTGATGTCGTGCTTGATCCCGATAATTGGCCTAAGCATCTTACGGTTTGGATTAGTGGTTTCAAACATTCTAACCTTGAAACGGGAGATATACTGCGTCATTTAGACAAACCAAATGGAGACGGTGCTCAAATGGTCGTTGTTCTGGACGCTCAAGCGATTGCCTCGCAACAAACAGGCCATCTTCGAATACGACGTGCATCGGCACAAACACATTGAACACTCGTTGGAGGTAGATGGGTGCAGTGGTCCAAATTCTCGATGCTATGGGGGAAATCGGTCCAGCGCTGGCTGACCTCAATTTGTGGCGTGCTTGCTCGAACAGCAGCGTTGTTTAACGCACGCACGTTTAGATGCAGTAAATACACCGTTGAGCAACCGCCCCGGTGGTTGTGGCACTTTCAAGAATTTGGGGTATTCACTGTAGCACACTTGTTCATCTGGGAAACCAGTGAGTACCATTACAAAAACGTAGAAGCGCAACCATTCATTATTTCAGTTGAACAGCGGGCACAAAGCAGTGGGCGTGTACGTGACACAGGTGATGATGAACCACAGTTGTCTGCCGAACACACATGCCGTTTGTGGACCGTATGGTATCATCGAGGTTAGTGCATGATGTGAATTTAGAATGCTAGTACCGCACGTATAGGAATGGCACACACATTGTGCGCAACGTTCGTTCCTGCTGTAAGCGAAACTCATTTCTAAAAACCCAACTAACGAATAGAATATCCGCCTAGGTGGTTGACTTTCAGGCTTGCGGACTTCAGCTGTGGATTGAGCTGGAGAGTTTATCTTCTTACATGTCCATAAATAAACCCTAAATTCGAAGTGTTACAATGGCCAGCCCTTCAGTCGGTTACGATATGTTGCCCACCCCCATGCCTGTTCACCCGGCCCAATGTCTTTCTGTTGAGCCGTATGTCCTACGCCATATACATGTTTTCGTAAATCTACGCCCGCACAACTTGTAAGGATATCGTTCAGCACGCTTACACGCACGGAACAAATATTCTAAGTCTGAGGACAGATTCGCACACTGCGACCATTGAAAGCCGGTGACGAGGTGTACAACTGCTACGGGGTTAAGATCGGCAAAGACAGTCGGATTGCACGACAACATACGTTGCACAGTCTGTACTCGTTTGACTGCACTTGTGAGGTCGGTTGGAAGACGTTCCTCACATCTTTGGACTTGTTTTCGTTTTGTTTTGGACCTGTGAAGCATCGAATCGCAAGCATGCTTTAGAAACGTGTATGGTACGTATGTATGTGACTGCAAATGAGCAGTTTCGGTTTGAAGGGTATTTCAAATTTCCATGAAACATCAAGGTGCCTAGTTGATCATCTCGCAACAATAGCAAATGCAGAATATATACTTGGAAAGCCTGGGGGGAGAAAACGATTTCCAAGTATCTGATAATATCGCCCCACACCCACACTGTGCACCAAATAGATTGTCTGATGTTTCAAGGCGTGCATCGACACAGACTTTATCATCATCGATGCCGAGATGGACGCGTACTTTTGTCCGAATTGTCGTGCGCTGCTCAACGCCAATCGAACTAATGAAAATTGCAGGTGGGGAGGGGGTATGGTGTAGTTCGGGATAGTGTGATTATTTGGGAATTTATGCAGTCACGCCTGTGCACGCATGGACGAGGGATCTGAGATTGCGAGCACAAAGCAACCACACCACCATGAAAATCTCAGTGCCATTGACTTGTTTTGTGTGTTAAATGCTCATGTGCAAGCTCCATGTTGATACGTTCGATGCTATCATTCTCTTCCGATCACCACAGATCATGCGAGAATGACACGTCCGAACATTATGATGACATTGAGCAGCGACTGAATGATATTTCGCGTCGAATCGACAAATTCACGCCCAAAACCGACGTGGTTCTAGACATTGAACGCGATTTCGAGTCGATCAGCGTGGAATTCCATCGCAACAACCGACGTGTGAATGGGGTCAGGGCCGAATTGGCCAGACTCATGCATCGATGCGATTACTTGACGTGGGTTTGAGCTTGAAGTTCTGGCTTTGACCAGCTCCCGACAGTTTTCGACAACCATAAAGAAGTTGGAGTGTTAAATTTGTGAAACGACAAAACAACGGCGACTAATAACTTCTTTCAGAGAGGCAGAACGTCATTACGATATCGTACAAAGAGTGTTGCAGCGGCACTACGGTGTGGCGTCGATGAAAAACGCGATTGCGCTGCTCAGACTGGCCGAATGTTGTCACGATTCAGGTTGGAATATCCCAGTCCTCTTCTCTGCATCATTCTAACTTTAGGCTGCAGGTGAGCAGAAATTCTAGAGGACGATGAAAATTCGAGATTTAAATTATCCATGTTATGACTCTGTCGTACAGGTATGTAATTCCCGGTACACTCATGACCAAATGGGCCTGGTAACAAAGCTTATACGAAATTATCTGGTTTCGTCCGGGTTATGGTTCCTTGAAACATCAGGGAACAATGAGCTGTTCGAGCGATCGGCGCGGCGCATGATCCAAATCAAGATTCTCAACCTCGGCGCTCGTCGGACGCGTTTGTTGCTGGAACAAAACAAACTGAATCACTACCTTAAATTGGTGGAGCAGGAATCCCGTGCCGCTCGCTCAGTGATCGAAAATAAATCCTGAAATCCTTGTTAACTTCCCGAAGCCAAGTTTCTTTCATTTGTCTTCCTGTAAAGGGATTATTATTCCGGTTTTTTACGATTATAGCTGCCTTATCAATCACTAGTATTCCGTGTGCAAATGGGTAACATTTTCCTATTATTATACGAGGCCATATTGGCTCATTATACCTTGGTTAGTTCCTTGTTTCTGGTGCTCAATATTTGAGGTGACCAAGACTTGTTTTTTCTTCTCGAAGTGTGCTAATAAAAAGGTTCTCATTTTTGTTGGGATTGTGACACATTTTTTTGCTCTCTGCCTATTCCCGGACAGACGTACTAATCCCGGAAGAGTAACTTTTCGCTACAATGTGAACAATTGATAGGTGCCACGATCAACTTCCAATGTATGCGTGAGTGTGCTTGTGTTGGTTTTGCGAAGAAGCCCGCTTCATTGAATTTACAGAAGATCGCAAGTGTCATCGCCGTTAAAAGTCCAGCAACCGATTGGCCCGATCGTAAACAAAAGCGAAAGAAGCAAAAGCGCCTTGCGCGGCTACGATGCAAATTGCACATGCACATGCAATGAATAAACGCGGCTGTCAGGCCGGGCGGGATTGACATAAGGCGTGCTAAATTTAAATTCACTGGGACAGTGACAACACCCAACAGGAGATAGAATTCACATAAACGGATCTGGATTTCTCTTTCGTTCAACTTTTGGCTCAGGCTCGAGGTGGGATGGGAATCGGGCCGGGATGGTCGGCCCGAAAAGGCCCGACAGGGCTGTATTAATTCACTGACCCCTTTTTTGGGGGTTGTATTACCGTGGGGGGGCTCTATTCCGGGGGGCTGTATTTAGGTTCTTACGTTAGGCTCAGGCTTAGGCCCCAAGCCAGGAAGACCCGTGCACATTTCTCATGTGTCATGTCCACGTCCACGCCTAATTTAAAGCCTGAAACGAGACCTCAACACAATTAGGATACGTCAGTTTCGCGTCAGTTGGATTCCGTTTCTGTGAATTCTGTCCCCGCGTACAACAAAAACCCTGGTGCTGGTGCCTGGTCCTGTCCCTGTGATATTTCTTAATTTAATTTTAATTCCAATTTCAGAAACGGGCGGGCCCGGGCGGATTGATTTTTTGTTTGAGTGATCGGGATCTCGATCAACCAGAACCAACATCACCACAAGAAGATATCCGACGCAACGCAACAGTGACAAAGTATCTCCAATTCTCCAGTGCTCGAAAAATGGGCGTGCCAAAATTCTATCGGTGGATCAGCGAGCGGTATCCATGTTTGAGCGAAGTTGTCCGTGATAATCAGGTTTTTGTTGCGATTTTGATTTTCAATCAGAGGTCGCATTGCAATGGGGCTGGTGGGCCGAGGGCGGCCAGGCCAGGCAGCGATTTTGGGTTTGTGGTTCTGGCCGAAACTTCTGGACCTTTGGGGCCGGAGCCGGACCAGGGAGGGGATTTGGATTGGAGGATCGGGCCGGACCGGGCCGCACACCCCGGCGCCCGGCCCGAAGTTTCCGAAGCTCAATCAGTGTGTTCTTCCTGTTCCGGAGGGGGAACAGTCGCAGACGGTTCCCCCACTTTTTTCGGAAGGGGAACAGACGTACCCACCTGGGAGACGAGCGACTAATTATACGGAAATGCACCCGACAGAGCACGCGTGCACGAAAGATATGTTTCAGGCTAGTGCCTAAGCCTAAGCCTAACCGCAAGCCTAATCATAAAAACGGAAAGTTGTGATCAATCAGAGCCAGAAGTGAGAATTTGGCAGGGCCGGATTCCTCGGCCCAAACGGACGAGCACGAAGTTTCGGTTTGCTGGGCCGAGGATCGGGAGCTGGGGCCGGACTCATGTCAAACTTGGTCGAGGCGAGATGGCGGCGGCGTAGTCCCTGTTTTGTTTCTATAGATTTGATCGACGAGCGAGTTCTTTTTTCTTGTTAATACAGATTCCCGAGTTCGACAACCTCTACCTCGACATGAACGGCATCATCCATTGTTGTTCGCATCCGAACGACGAAGATGCGCACTTCAGGATTACGGAGGAAGAAATATTCAAGGCCATCTTTCATTATATATCGGTTGGTTTCCTGCATAACCATTAGTATGTGTGAATTTGTTTCGTAAATTGTGTGGCCCATTTGTGAATTCAGGCGCTGTTTCGCATTATCCGACCGCGTCGCACATTCTTCATGGCTGTCGATGGCGTGGCGCCGCGCGCAAAAATGAACCAGCAACGCGGTCGGCGATTCATGTTCGTTTGCTTCCATTCATTCTTTTGTCAATTAATTCGACAATGCGAAACGCAAAACAACTGATTGATGTATGTATGCAAATGCAGGTCCGCTCGAAGTGCGTTAAAAGTGGAGCAAGCAGCCAAAGCTAGGGGAGAGGAACTGCCGTCAGAAGATCGATTTGACAGCAACTGTATTACGCCAGGTGCTTACCAACAATGCGCTAAATATGTTTTGCTCCCTCCCATACGTCATCACTTACTTTAATCGTAATTATGTCGTTATTTCTTCGCAGGAACTCATTTTATGACGAAACTGCATGAACAGTTAAAATACTTTGTCAATCTGAAAATCACAACTGACCCGCTTTGGCAAGGCGTCGACGTGTACCTATCGGGTCACGATGTTGGTTGCACTCCAAAGGATTTTTTGTCAAAATTTTGAAGGACAGTTAATGTTTTTAATTATTTTAGTGCCCGGGAGAGGGTGAGCACAAAATTATGGACTTTATTCGACATCAACGTACGTTGCCCACTTATGACCCCAACACGCGGCATTGTTTATACGGACTGGATGCCGATTTGGTACGATTTTATTTACCCTGTTTTCGATTCTCATTCAATTTCACTACTTTATTTCAGGTGATGCTGAGTCTTTGTTCCCATGAGCCTCACTTCGCCTTGTTACGTGAAGAAGTCAAGTTCGTTCGGCCGAGCAAAAAAGACAAACGGCCCACCAAAGTCGAGGACACGACCTTCCATCTGCTGCATGTGTCGCTACTGCGTGAATATTTGGATCTCGAATTTCAGTCCTTGAAGGTCTCATGGCTGATTTTGATCAAGTTTTTGTTTGTTTGTTATAATTTACAGCGTATCCTCTATGTTGTAACTCTAATTGTGAAACACTGGTGAATATTTTCTGACAATATTTCGGCTCCCAATCTGCCTAATTATCTATTCTGTTTGGCGAACATTCGTTGTGCGGTCGTCAGAAAATAACTTATCCCGATTATGTAACTACCGAGAGAATCGATGTTTCAGACCAAATTACCATTCGGGTACGATTTGGAGCGCATTATCGACGACTGGGTTCTGATGGAGTTCCTAGTCGGTAACGATTTCCTGCCACATTTGCCTCGATTGCACATTGCCGATGACACGTTGCCTCAGCTGTACAATGCCTACATGGAGATATTGCCGGAGTTGGGCGGTATGTCGGATAAGAAATATTTTATTATTTGGTACTTTTTTGGCACATGGATGACAAAACCAAGTCCAATAAAAATATATACATCCGAACTTGAATTTGATGAAAAGGCAAAACCGACCAATGTGCGCTATTTTACAGGATACATAAATGAAAACGGGTATCTGAATTTGAAGCGATTTGAAACCTATCTACAGAAACTTGTACAGGTAAGCGATAATGAATGATGGAAATTTAGTTTGTTGCATAATAATTGAGTCCCATTTTTTACAGATGGATCGTCGGAATTTCGGCAACCAATTTGAAGACGATCAGTGGTTGCAGGACAAAATGGCGGCGAACGTGAGCATTGATTTTTCAAGATTGTATAGAAAATTTATCAATTATTACAGCTTTTTGTTGCAGAAAGAGGACGACAAGATGCGAGAACTGGAAGAGTTCGAATGTGATGATGATGCCAACGTGGCTGCCACTGCCACTGATGACCAGCTAGTGAAGTTGGTTGGCTTATCAGTTGTCATATTGGCAGAAAGGAGACGTGCGTGTGCCAATATGAAGTGCGAAATATGTTTGCAGTTGTGCCATTGAACCGCCGTCACAGCCGTCGGCCATCAACGATTACGGTATTGGCGCATTCGATGAATCGTCGGACGACGAATCGTACGAAGAAGAGAAAAAGAAATGTGCATTCTTTTATTTTATATTTTTGCTGTTTCTTTCTAAGATTTTAAATTGACCAGAGCGGACTGAAGTAAATGTGGACTTTTTGTCCATTCAGACCCGGCTATCATGTCAGCGAGCGAGCTGTTGGCGAAACGCGGTGGTAAATTAGTGTTGTTGGAGTCTGACTTTGACGACACCGGTGATACGGGTGAGAGTGACGGTGAAGCGCCGTGGAATCGGGCGATGGAACGACATTTCAAGAATCACAAGCGGGCCTACTACAAACAGAAGATGGACTATAAGAACATTACAAAGTATGCGGCATTATTCTCTGTTAAAATGTTTGCTCTCATTATTTTAATAACTGTCCTACGCATCATCCAGGGAGGAACTACACGAACAAGCCATCGGCTATGTGCGTGCCATACAATGGAATCTGCATTATTACTATCACGGCTGTGCGAGTTGGGGCTGGTCGGTGGGGGCACTTTGAATGTTTGCATTATTTTTGGGTTATTTGTAGAACAGTCAGTTCGGCATCGAACTTGGTGATAAAGGGTCGGATCGCTTGTGCAGCAGGTGCCCAAGGCAAGTGCGATGCGATCTAATCGGGTTGGATACCAGTCATTTTGTATCCCAGTTTTACATGCGCAGGTTCTACCCGCACCACTATGCCCCGTACATATCGGACGTGAAGGACTTTTCCCATTTATCGTTCGATTTCGAGCTGGGCACGCCCTTCCTGCCCTTCCAACAATTGCTGGCTGTGCTGCCGGCCGCCAGTCGCACGTGTCTGCCTGAGGCTTATTGGGTTGGACTGTTTTTCTTATTCTTTTTAGGTTTATTGGCCACGACCACTACGGTTGGACTAGGGCAACGACAAGCGAATGGGTACATTTTATTTGGACCATGCATGAGCGTCAGGATCAGTTCACCTTCTTGACAGCGCCAAATTTGGTCGGAATCAGTCCAGCCGCCTTTCTGAGTTCCCCTTT
The DNA here is from genome assembly GCA_030248065.1 of Rhynchonema sp. JSB1_4. Classification (NCBI taxonomy): domain Eukaryota; kingdom Metazoa; phylum Nematoda; class Chromadorea; order Monhysterida; family Xyalidae; genus Rhynchonema; species Rhynchonema sp. JSB1_4. The sequence continues at coordinate 39,618 of JASAMV010002759.1, read as the reverse complement.
TTTTGTCCAGGATCTGATGACCAGTGCGATGTCGCCCATTATCGATTTCTATCCGATCGACTTCGAGACCGATCTGAACGGCAAACAACAGGACTGGGAGGCCGTTGTGTGCATACCGTTCATTGATCAGGTAACTTCGATTTTTAGGTTGATTGTTTACTTGAAATATCTGACTTTTATGTTTGAAAAGCTTGAAACCGTACACTTCCACTTGCAGGAGCGCTTGCTCGAAGCGATGTTCCCGGTTGATCGTCGTCTGACGGCCGAGGAGCGATCGCGTAATTCACACGGTCCACATTTACTGTACCAAACTGACGCTACAGCTAGCAATGTCACCTATAAAACGTCACTTCCCGGCGTGTTTACGGATATTGTCAACTGCAAAGCGAAGTTGGTGTTCAGTTTTCGTGTCTTATTTGATAGTCGCGAGATCCAGACGGCCGTGCGCTTGCTGTTGCCTGGTGAACTCGCCAGATGTTTGATAACAAATGCCGCGCATTGTTGTTGATGACAGATGAGGGTGGTGAACAATAGAGCAATAGCAGCGAGCTTTAGGCGGCTCGCCCTGTTTTCACATCGGGTTGGTGCAACAGGACGGACGTCAGTGCGAATGCACCAAATGATCATAATGCATCCATGAGAGCAAGACCCACTTGCCTCCACTAACTTGGTGCATGCAAAAGTGCAGGTTTGCTGGCGAGCTGAGTTAATGAATAAGTTCAATACCACTTTCAGATGTACCCAATTGCCGCGTGATGCATTCGTGCTGTCACGTGATCAGATTGTTAACGGTCTATTGCCGCATGTTGACTTGGACAGATATCGGCAGGGATTCCCGACATTTAGGCATATTTCATACACGGTTGGGTTGTGTTTATTTTGTTCGTTTTTTTGGAAATGCTTGATTATCTAACGTTGTCTGCAGGCTGAGATGCACATGCTGGGCGTGAAAGTATTCCAAGCGCCGAGCAAGAAAGACAGCATGTTGGTCAAGGTCGATACCTCAACCACGGGTCAACATCAAATCGGTGGCGATGTAAGCCGATCTTATCTATCTCGTTTTTTCAAAACGAACTTTTTGCTTCACTTCAACCATTTTTTTAATCTGCAGAACGTCACCGATATCGTGTCTAAGTTGCCCGCTAATCTTGAAGTGCTCATCAATTGGCCACACCTGAAACGAGCGCAAGTCATTGAGATTGGTGATGCGGATAATATGTGAGTGTTCTATAAGGACCAACGTTTGGGACTCGGCGTTTCCATTTAGGCGGTGCCGGTCATATTAGAACGTTCAATACCATCTGTTTTTTTTTGCTTCATTTTGCAGCTGCACATTTGAGTCCGACAACAAGAAACAATCCAACCATAAGCTAACGAAACGATCCGATGCCGACAGAGTTGACTGGACGAGTAAAGTGGGCGATGTGAGACGCGGGTTGGTGCGGGAAAGGCAGTGAAACATTTATCTACGTGCTTTACCAGTCCTAATGAAGAGCCAAAGCAGGTTCTTGTGTGATCGTGCTTGGTTAGTTGTGTTTTCACAAGAAGGGTATTTCACGCTTTTTTACGTAGACCTGTTTGCGCTGGTTGACAAAATTGATTCACATCTAAATGTTGATCAAAAAGTCTCGTGACCAAGTCCTGGCCGATCACCAAGTTTGATTTTTAAGTCCGAATTGACGAGAGACTATCTAGTGGCAGATGTGACAATAATTTTTCCAATTCGAACTTTTTTATTTTTCTGTCTTTTCTGTTGGCTCAAATTGACTCGCCCTTTTGCAGTCTTATCAACCGTCACGCCATCAATGTCGGCGACATCCACAGTGTCGCATTGTGTCGTCGTCTGATCGGAGTGTCGGTGTCGGCTGATCGCAATGGCAAGGTGTACGTCAACAAACAATGGGCAGATTATATTGACTGGGTGCCGATGCAGATCGTGCTCAATGTTGGTGTCATAATCCGCATTTCGTGTTTTTTCTGAATTGTTTGTTTATTTCTGCGTGTACGGTGCAATACGTGCCATTGCGTGGGCCCATATCAGCTCAAAGCTTGATAATTCAGTCCGACCGTTGTGGTGTGATTTTTTCAAAAGTAACTGCCTGTTTGTCGCCTTGACCATTGTCATCAATCAAAAAGCAAGCTCAACGATCACCCAGTTCAGAATTGTCACTAGATTCAAAAGTTACACGACCAGACCGATGATCAACTTCGCTGCGTCTGATTTTGCCAGTTTCGTTCGGTTTTCGCAACAGACGGGCGGCGCACCAGGACTTCACCATTACGAATTTATGAACCATTTTCATGACCCCAAAAAGATAGTCTGACTTCGATAATTGATTGCAGCCATTATCAGTCGCATCAGACGCAGACAAGGAGGCACAAGTGGAAAGTCTCGATGACGCATTCCCAATTGGCAGCAATGTGTTTGTGATGGGCAGTGCCACCAGAGAAGTTCAGCTGTTCGGCGCACAGGCCACGGTGGTGAAGATTGTCGTTGACACACAAAAGGACGCAAATGGTGTGGCGTCGAAACGCATCAAGGTTTGTATTTTTGTTATGATCTGCGCTCTGTTCTTTTGTTGTATTGTTAAACCACGTTTTATTTATCGCAAATTATAATGTTCATGTGATATTTTTTTTCTAGGTTCGGACTGTGAGCGAGCCGCTTGACTACGCTCGATTCGAATGTGTTTTCACCGCCCTGCTCAACACTTATCAGGATAAAGCGCTAAGGTGGTACACCGGCAATATGGTGGCTAACAAGTTACGGGGTCAGTGCTGTGTTTGCATAGGGGTTGGCTTTTTGATTGAGAACCTCTTTACATGAATCACGTGCGTGTGAGAAAAGCACACAGGCAGCCAGCCGGCCCATTACCATATGTGCGCTCAACAAAGTATTGTTTTCAGTGACGCCCCATTTTGTGAGTCGTGTCACGGGCACAGTGCTGTGCGTTGAGGCAGCCGAATCGAGCAGGGCAAATCGAACCGACGACTCGATTGATGATCCGATGAAAATGACGCAACGGCACAACATGGGCTTGAACTTGAAATTCAGGTGGGGATTCTCTGGTTGGAGTTGGATTTGAGTCGGCAATATTACTTTTGTTGTTCTTTGTTTGCAGTAAACGTAATGAGGAAACGCCCGGTTACACGCGACGCGAGGGTCCCAGCGGACAGTGGTTATACTCGGAGAAAGTCATCGAAATGCTGCGAACGTACAAAGAAAAGTAGGCGATAAAATTTAAGAACACACAAAATCCTATATAAAAGTTTGAAATTACTGTAAAATGTTGCTGTGCAGATACAAGGACGTGTTCAATCACATAATGAACGAATCGTCAGCATCGGATGTGTACAACGCGCGCAATGTGTGGCCGAAGGAGGAGAATCCCAACCAGAAATTGAGTGAACTCAGATCATGGCTGAAATCACTGCCATCCGCCAGCGCGCATCGACAGGTATGCCCATCGACTGTGTGTGATGTTTCACTCCGTAGCTCACTGACGTGAGATAGAAAGAATTTGGGTTCCTCACCTATGTATATCAGCCTTTGCTCGGAATTTTCTTCCACTCTTGAAGCGAGCTTGAATTTTATTTGAAGTTTGAAGCATAAAAGTATTTTATGGAGTTGTATTCCACTAAAAACGCTTCGAAACAGTGGGCAAATCAGGTGGAAGCTGAAACTGATGTGCGTGGCACTAATATTCCGAATTCACCATTTGCAGCCAGTGGGTACCGAATCCATCGAGCGATGTCTGTTGAGCGAGATGGAGGAGAGTGTGAAGGACGTGCTCGCAAAGAACACTGACAAAAAGAAAGGCCATTCGCTGCTCGTGTCGCCCAATAAGCTTTATCGGGTGAGTTTTTATTATTGTCATCTGTTGTTCCATGAACACCGATCCAATACCAGGAATGTAGGTATCTTTCACTATTGTTCTCGTTGTGGGCGGGGCGGAATTTGTAGTTCTGAAAATGTTATCTGCACCTGAGCCTTTATTTGCACCTGGAGTGTTCATATTTTTTCTACAAAATTAAAATTAAAACTAATCGCTGTGCTCGCAAGTAGTTTGTGAAACCCTGACATAAGGTGCACATTCAAAGTCTGCCAGATTCGCGTTCAAACCAAATTCGTACGTTTCTCAGCCCGAACTGCAATCGGGCAACGCACAGCCAGACGCATCAGCGCGATTCCACCTGTTCGATCGTGTTGTGCAAGTGAGCACCGCGAGTACAGTGCCGTTCGGTTATAGGGGCACGGTGGTGGGCGTGTATGGATCGGACGGCGATACTCGACTGGACGTGATGTTCGATGAGGAATTCATGGGCGCCACCTTGTTGCCGTGAGTTTGTTGTAGAGATTCGAAATGTTGGTGCAGTGCCGAGAAGCATGGAGCACGGTAGGGCTTATAGTACTGTGGTCAAATCAGATCGTCCAATCAAGTCGTCAAACCACATGTGTTATTTCTCGATAGTGATATTCGTGGCATCATCAAATTTCGAAATGCCAACTATAATAAAAGGTCACGCGACTGAGACAACTCCTTTCGCCAAGTTAATAGCTGCCGGCTGCCATCAGTAACACTAATATTCCGTACAACAATCATCTGTTATTGCAGTGGCACGAGCAAACCAACCGGGTGTCGCGTCACACCGAGTACGCTCATTAACGTAACACACGGTCAGCAACGCGAACAACAACAACGTGAACCGTTGCATCAGGTGTACAGACGCAAACAACGATCGTTGATCGGTGACAGATATGACCTGAACGACGACAGCATGGACGAATGGGGACAAGCACCCGTATGTTGAGCGGGGGTTGTTTGCATTAAGCAATTCGCTATAGTGATATATTCGTTATAGTGATATTTTTCTCTTGTCCCGTCACTATAACGAATAGTGACTGTAGCACATCTGCCAATTACTGCTGTCAGTCAGAGTACACGTATTCATCCTAATTTCTGGGCAATTTTATGTCAAACCGTAAAACTGGTGAACTTGCCCTGTTTATGTGAGAAAAGTTTTCCGCAACTGCGAACACGCAAAGACGCACACACGTTATTGTCGGTTTGCAGCCACCACGCGGTGTCATACGCATTGCACCAGCGTCACGCAAAGACCAGCCAGTGCTGCCGACTTCGAGCAGCGCACTGCGCTCACATGACGCCATCTCGAATTGGATGCATGATGTTTCACAGCACGGATATCATAATCAGCACAACGACAATTGGGACACGACGGTGGACACGGGCTATGGTCGACCTCCAGAAAATGTGGTACCACAGATCGGGCAGCAGGAAGAGAAGAAAATGAACAGCAAGAAAAGGGACAATCCGTTCCAATTCAAATCGATTGGGGTTGGTTTTTCGAGATTATGTTGCCACTGGCTTCATTCCTATCATCGTTTTTAGAGATTTTAGTATCCCTGGTTTTGTTTAACTGGGTGGTCACACTGCAAAAAGGGTACACTGTATGTTAATGGCAACCGAAAGTGAATGGTTACAGCCGCCACGCGCATCGAATCTTGCCGATCTGCGCCCAGACCCACTCAACGAGTTGAACAAAGCAGCAGCAGCCGGTCGTGCCCCGCCTCAGACGCGTAGTTATGCCAAGGTGGCGCGTGACAACGACCCCAGACCACCACCGTTTGTGCCGCAATTCGCGAACGGACAGGGCAGTAAGAAAAATAGGAGTAGAGGACAACAACAACAGCAGCAACAACAACAACAACTACAGCAGCAACAACGAAAGCAGAATAAATGCCAAAGTCCGCCGCAACAACAACAACACGTTTGTGGTTGTCAGTTTCAGTACTTTCTTGGCAAGATAATGTTTCATGCTCTTGAACCGTTTCAGGACCCGGGTGTTGAGCAAGCATCGGCCGAGTTGCGACGAATGTTGTCGATAGGAGGAGGTGGTGGTGGGTGTCGAGAAAAACAAGAGCATGAACAACTCCAACAACAACAACAACATTCGAGTGTCGCACAACAGTTGATGAACGCTGCACCCATACCCGATCGATTTGACCATCCTCCACCGCTGATACCATCCGGCACGAATATGGGACTGTTGATGGTAATGGGATGCGATTGGCATTTTGTTTGGATGTAAACAGTGTTATGAAATGCAATGAAAGAGAAAATTGTGGCATGCTGTTCTAGCCACGGCCTCAACTTCAAGCATCCGGATTTGGGACTTTCCACATGCCGCCGTTAGCTGCACATGTGATGCAGCAGAACGCTCATGTGGTCAGTTGTACAGCTTTGTTATCGGCATATGTTGACTGGTTCCATTTCGAATGTGTTTGGTGTCTGAGCGAAAGGTCTGTTTGTTCCAATTTCGCTTTGTTCCAGCAACCACATGCCCCTCCGCCAATGCCTCCAACAATGATGGTGGCACCGCCATTTTCTGGGCACGTGCAACAACAGCATCAGTCACACACGAGGGTGTTCAGGAATAGACAGTATGCTAATTCGGTTGGTCTTGCTTCGCATCTATCCATTTCCGGATTGAATCAGCATCCTTTTAATTTACGGTCAGGTGCCATTTTCAAATGTTGCAGGGCGGATCGTACCAGCAGCACAACCACCAATCGTACAAGCATTCCGCCAACCACAGTAATCAGCAGCAGTACAACAATCGTCGGCCGCGTCACGCCGACAGTTCGAACATAGCGAGTCAGGAGATGTTTGTGCCGTTGCAGGCCATTCGACAACAACCAGCGCCCGCATATGTTGCGCGCCAGACAAAGTCAAACAAACAGTCGCCACAACAACGACACAATAATGATGCTGCTGAGCAGGGGATGGCAATTGCGCAAACTGGTAACAACGCCAGCATTCAGAACAGAAAGGCAAAACCGAAGCGACAAGCGCGTCAGTCGAGATTGGCTGTCAATTTTGGTGACAAGTAAAAAGGTTAAAGTGCCCATCATGGTATTGTTGACAACCCACATGTTTGCTCTCTGTGTATATGGGTCTTTGATATATTTGTGATTTATTGGCAAAATATTGATTGTTGTCACTATATTGTTATTCCTGTTTAGCTCGCATGTTCAGCTGTCTCCTGCACAATTTTGGGTACGTCATTTTCACCCATGTCTATGTCTGTAACCTCGTCCATTTTGTTGTAATTACATATAATTGTCTCTGTCTGTGTGAAGCCAACTGCTGTATTTTCATGATTTTCTGTTTTATTTGCTCCAACTTTTGTCTGAACGCTTTAGAGCTTGTTATCGCACTTTGTTCATGTGTTACCGCTGGACGACATCTTTCTCTGCTTTCGTGCGTTATTCACCAATGTCAATATTCAGGCAAGATTAGGCCCAGTTTTGTTTGGAATGTTTTGTTGTGTCGTTGAACATGCAACTGTGTTTTGAAAATGTGTCGGCAGAGGAAAAAATAATTATGTGGAAGTTTGAGGTCATGTGGTTTTTTGTGTTAATCTGGCGTTTCTCGCTTGCTAAGCAATACCTCGGCTTTTGATAATTCTGGCGATATGATATCACACAAGGTACATGGTGGACGTACGTACATTCCTAAATCCTTTGCGAACCAACAAATGCTTTCTTCGACTGGGATTCGAACTAATGATTTTGGAATGTTCACCGATAATATTAAACATCGTTTGCTGTCACATAGCAAAAGCCACATTGCTTATACAATCTTCATAATCACTGCAATACCAGATGCCCAAACGTCGCCCGGCTCCGACCGTTGTCACTGCTGACAACAAAATTCCATCAGAGAAAATACCAAAATGCGTTCCCGAAGCAGATATTTCACAGCCTGCAACCACGTACACACGATTGGACAGTGCGTTTTTTGATCAGCCTGTGCTCGAACTGAGTAAGGCGCTGTTGGGCAAATGCCTGGTGCGACATTTAGATGCGGACACCAGGCTGGTGGCTGAAATTGTGGAGACTGAGGCATATCCCGGTTGGTGTGACTGGCACAATCAAACTAGGTGATCGGATCTGGTCGCACAAGTTTTACGTACAGTATATAGATATCTGATTCACTGCTCGTTTTAGCGATGACGAGGTACACTGGCAATAAGTAACGTTTGCGTTGGTCAAAATGACCTGAAATCGAAGTTCGAAATATCGTTGATTCACAAAAAGTTCTGGTTGCTGACCAGTGCGGTGCAGTTGCACTTTTCGTGGCCAACCGCTGTGATACTAAACGCTCTCAAAGTATAATTCATATTCTGATGTTTCATGCCGCTTATCAATGCACAGGTGGTGATGACGTGGCGTCGCATTCGTTTGGAAGCAAGCGCACAGCACGCAATACAGCCATGTTCATGCCAGCCGGCACTGCGTACGTCTACAACATCTATGGCACGATGCAGTGCATCAATATCAGTGCAAAAGGGCATGGAGCTGCGGTCGGTTCGGTTGATCATTCTGTGGGCTTTGGACAATGCGCTGGCGTTCTTGTACGAAAGCTTGCTTCCAGTTCTGCTGTGAAGTTCAAAACAGCAAGGCCAGCCCAGTTGTCCATGCTGATCACATTCAATCGGGTCAGGGAATTATCAAGTTTGGCACTGTCCATGTCCAGTGTGTGTGGTCGCACAAGTTACATAAGACGTTGTTTTGGTGCTGCTGAAGAGATGTAGTTCATGTGTGGCGTGTATGTATTTATGAGCCCATGCGCACGACACCAACGCACGATTTAGACAACCAAGAAAAGGTTGCAGGTCCTGATCCGCGCCGCCGAGCCAATCGAAGGACTGGACCGCATGCGTCAACTGCGATCAGCGAAACGTGCCGAAACCAGTGTATCGTTGACCAACAAACAATTATGCAACGGGCCCAGCAAACTGTGTCAAGCATTGGCAATCACCAAAACCGACTTTGACCAGGTCGACCTGTGCGCTAGTGACAAGCTCTATGTTGCTCATAAAAGTGATATTTTTAATTGTGATAATAAGAATGGTGATGTTAAGTTTTCGACGTTAGCAGATGATAGTATTCACGCGTGCTCTAGAATTGGGATTGATAACTACGGCGCACCGTGGAAAGATCTGCCCTATCGGTTTTATGTGAAAAACAATATTTATGTGAGTAAAAAGTGACAACGTAAAAGTTGTACATGTAACGTTTGATATAATGGTTGAGAAATGGCTGTGTTGGATCGTCTCTACCCAATTTCAAGCATTCCAGTTTTCCAATCTTTGTTGTTCCATCAAAACGCAAACATTAGCATAATTATACTCGCATTCAAAGTGTGCCAAAACGACCTTTCTTCTTTCGCCTGTCTCGTGTGTTTTCTGAATTGAAATGATTTAGATGAATTGATTCTGACAGCAACAGCGTTACGTTCGATACTCAAGGACGTTATGCAACTTTGCTCACACCAAAACGGCATGTTGTCATCCGCAGTTCATGTGCCAGTTCTCGGGTCCCAACTTGCGCGTTGGTTGTTAAAATACGGGGTTTGTTTTCCATTTTCGACATCTGATTTGATTTTGCCGATACTTTTATGTTGCTCGATTGCAAAAACCGCAGAACAAACGAATGAAATTCTTTTTACGCAACTAACAAATATCTGAGGTGCACCAGGTGTAGAACATCACCTATTGCGGACTGCGTTATCGTTTGATCCGATCATGTTCAAAAATCAAGAACACCGTTGCTTACTCTCAGAATATTAGTACCGCACCGCACGTATGAGTAGGCTATGCATTGAGTCTGAAGCTTGCTGCACAAGACTGGTGGAAACTATCACTATGCTTGGGCTTTTTTATCGCTTCGTATCATGGTCCATCAGTCTTATCGCATATGCACGGTTTGCGAGTATGTGCACGCACAGATTTACGACTGTCATGATCACACAATTTGTGGAACGATTATTCATTTTGTAATGTTAAACATAACAGATTATTGCGCCAGGGATTATTTTATATTTATGCGCTAATACGGTGGCGTCAAATTATTCTTCTGCAGATTCGTTTATTACCAGAAGTTTGTCTTCATTCAATGACCAAGTTTATAAACTTTCAAATGACGGCACTCCCGTCGGATGACAAAGGTTTTCTGGTTTCAAACGTGATCGCTATCTGGATATCATCAAATAATTGTTTTATTTCACTCTCGCTGAGTCGTAGACTTTTTGTCTTGAGTTCACAACATCCAATTTGTTGCGCTGGCGCCATTCTGCTCATAAAAGTTCTTCAAACTCCGCAAAATTGACATAAACGGCAGATTTCGGACGTTTTATGTTTTATCAATGAACTTTCAGTGTACGCAATTGTTTATCTGTTTTTTTTCTCTAATTTTTTTGCAACCGGCAATTCTTATTTTTATCCGTCAAAGCAGTCTGACTGAAACGCGTTTGTTACGTCTCACGCACTTGCGCCGGTTCGGGTACATTAATTGTCATGCGATGTCTATCAATTCAGAAACTGAAAAAACTCGGAGATGTACATACCTTAGGTACAAAATGTGCGAAAGCAGACATTTGACAAATATCGCGTTGTTTTTACGATTTCTGAAAACACCATCACAATAGACACGCATTTGAGTTGGTCTATGATAAGGTGTACCTAAAAAGAAAACTTTTCCATCAGTTTCGGATGCGCTGCACAAATAAATCATCCGCTATATAATTGAATTCAAAGACGATTGGAATCATTGACACAACTATTGTGTTTCGGTCCATCTCTATTTCCCACTTTTTACAATTATATGTTTTAGGTCGACCGTGGATCTAACGCTATGGTGTAGTTTACGTTCTGCTGTCTCCACTTTTCCTAACAACCTATATTTTTTATCCAGCGCCGTTTGCAACAATAATTTAGCCAATGAAATAATGCCCAATTATTATAATCTGCTGTTCGTTACCCTCGGCATCATAAACAGCGTTCGCTCAATGGCAACATTCGGGGGATACTCGCAGTCCCAATGGGTGGACAATGTGTGGATGCAGCAGGGTGGGTGGGCTGGGCAGGGACGGCATACAAAGGCAATTACATAGAAGCCCCTTGGTTTAGCAACAACATGGCAAGGCCTGGAGTAATCCAGAAATTCATGAGGACCATTGGCAAATGTAGGTCATCTTGGTTTTCACTCGTTTCTTAGGCTGTTTCTTTAACCTCCTTGGTTGTTAGAGTTACCCACCGTTCCCAGCGCATTGCTGTATGCTGGCAGACTGTGGAGAACGATCGTGTTCCGAGTAAATCCTGATAGTGCTGCCACACAGGTGAAAAGCTCCTCATGTCCAGTTGTTCAGCAGATTCCCAATTCGATTACAATCAACAAGTCGAATTCCAAGCATTGGCTGTGAAGAAAGCGCAACACATCGATAAATCACTTGGATGCCATTCGATTGACCACGAGGCTTGTGATGAGGTACTTTCGCTTTGGATTTCAGAATCTGTGTGCCGTGCGTATAAATATAGTCGAATAGAACAAAGTCTTGGTTTGCAGCAACACATCAAAACTTTCATCAAGTACAAATTTGACATGGAACGTTTCCTTGGGAATCTCTGAATTCATTAGCACGCACTAAGTGCTTCGTCTGGACAGATTTACGGTGAAACATCACATAATGAACACATCACCGTTGCAGGTTTGCAAACGCGACAACATGTGGTACGGACATTGTGCGTATTGGGACGGGGTGGAGTTCCGATGCAAATGCATTGAATACAAAGCACCGTTGGATGGAAATGTACCGCTGCTTGAGGATATTTTTTTTCGTTTTAGCGAGTTGTCATTTTATACAAAATTTGTATTAAAATTATGTTAGTCCCAAACCATTTCGTGCCTTGCTGGATCAGGCTTGAAGTTAGGCTTTAGGTCAGGCTTATATCTGGACTCAGGCTAAGGGTTGGTTGACTTTGCTTTGGGACTGTGCATTCCCAGAAATCGAACCATAGGCCTGAGCCTGAGCATAGCCAAAGTTGATGTTTCACTTATGATGTCCAGGTGTGCACCAGCTTCGATCATGACAAATGCAAATTGGAATGTCACAACCGAGGTGATGTGTTTGGTGGGTTCTGTTACCCGCATCCGGTCGACTGGTCAAAAAGGGGCGACCCGCGATGTCAATGTTTCGACCAGAACAGTCCGAATCGGGGTAGCGATGTGTGGAATGGACCGTAATTAACAATTGTGGGACCGTAGAGCGACTGTGATTATCATCAATGGTGCTTGTAGCTTTATTCCAGGATTGTGCTGTCATACTTTGCATTATATCAGATGAAAAAATGAACATTGATTAAGAAAGGTTATGATTTTGAGCAGAATTGGGATTCATGCGCATCTGGTTGTTGCTGCAGATTAATTTTCTGAATGTAAATTGTGCCGCATTGTGTAAGTTTTGGTTGTCCGTTTCCACCTGCTGTACAGACGGGTGGGTGATGTACGATGTACCAAGTCATCGTCAGTGAGAATGCACCAGATGTCCACGTCACACCAAAATAAAAGCACGTGCCGGTTTCATGTTGGCCTAAAACATCAAATGCATGATTTTCAATTTGGCAAGTGCGACTCAAATGGACACAAAATAAAGTGCTTTGTGTGCCTACATATGGCGAATACCAAAAACTGTTTTGCCAGCACTGCTGCATGTCCCTCTGAACAATAAAAACCAAACGTTTTTCCTGATAACGGACTGTGCAATAAAAGTACAAGTGCTTTATGACGCGCAAACCACTGAGAAAAGTATAGGTATAGACTCGTACTATACGAGCATTTGTGTGGTGACACATTTATTCCGCATTGATTTGCCTCCTGGTCTCAAAAACTTGGTATAGGCAATCCACCAGCTCATGGCACTCAACACACGCATGCTGCATGCTACATTCCTGCCGTCAATGTATGCATCTATTCTCTGCAGTTATCCATTGAAACATCCCCAAATATTGCAACAGTGCAGAAAAGTGTTATGCCAAGCAGCAAATAAAAACCGAATAAATTAAAAAGCGGTCACCAGAGTATGACACTCGTGAAAAAGTATACATTTTGGTTAGAAAATGGCGTGTGCTGCTGCATGCGCTGTGTGTGTAAAAAGTGCCATGAGCCGATGGACTGCCTATACCTATACATATATGTGCGTGCTGCACGTTTAATTTTGTACAAGCGTAATCTGCGTGAAAAATTCATAATCGGCTGTTAAACTTGTAACCAAAATGAAGAAAAAGGTAGGTGACTCATAGTTTGCTTTTTATTTTTCTTTATTTAAATTTTTTTTTTTGGTTTTTTTTTTTTTCTTTTTTTCTCTGGGTTGTGTTTGAGTTTGTATTGTGATTTTTTTTGATGCACTGTTATGTTGTGTTTTTCTTCCCTTTTCTTTTTACTCCCCTGGAACGAGCCGACTAAAGTCATATGAAAATCAGTATTGACTATTCAATACCAATTGAAGTGGAGAAGTTCCGATCTGTTTTGTTCTTTGTTCGCATATGTTTTGCTGCATCTACTATTTCGACCAATTCTGCCCTTCATATTTCATTCCTGACATTTTATATGAAACATTTCGAGTTATTTTCATGTGATAATCGACACGGATTGCGGGTTCGACGACGCGCGCGCACTGGTGATGGCACTGCGACATCAAATGGATGTGATCGCGATCACAACCGTGTTTGGTAATGTGCCAGTCGATCAGGCTGTGATCAATGCGAAACGAATTGTCAAGTTGTGTGATCGTAATGAGGTAAGGTGGACCGGACACAGAGACATGCTGCAGGCCTGAATTTGGCTTCATTCACAAAGTAAAAAGGTAGCCGGTGTTGGTCAGACTTGGTGATCGAATCGGTCTTGTCTTGGTGACGCCGGTTTTTGTGGTCACGAATTTGCTGATTTATTTTTATTTATTTGAGTTTTTGCACCTCCAGTGCCAGGTGAGTGCAAACGCCCGTAGACAATCTGGCAAATCCTGTTACAAAAACATGAAAATCTAATGTGGATTGAAATCACAACTTCACGATGTAGATGTATAAACAAGCAAAGTACAGTCGTATTGTCCAGTAAATACTGAATGACACTAATTTAGACCAACGTCGTATAAATACATTGTATCACACCGGCATCGAGCTGAAGGCAGCCGAAGGGAAGTTTAGGGACACTTTTCGTTTGCACACTCAGCTCACCGGCTGCCATTCAATAATGACCGAAAAACTCAAATTATCCCATAATTATTTAATCTGTTTTGCGCTGCGCGTCTTTTTTGACTGACGGTCAATGGGCCAAACCTCAAACGCAACGAGAGATCCCAGACATGTGTGTGCAAAAAAGCAAAGCGCAGACAACATTTGGCGCGCTGAAGGCGCAGCAGGCAGCCCCAGCCAGTGCTATAGCATACATGCACACACAAGCGTAGACAGTATTGATTGGTTTTGTGCACAGCCAAGGCTGTGTGCACTGGCTGTGTGTGTGCTGTTGGCTTATGTTTCACGCGCGAATGACTACCCCGTGGCTGGCTGGCTCATAAACTTACCTGGCGGGGGAGTTTCCGTGACCACGAAGACGGAACTCCTGGGGTGAGGCTAGTCCATTGCACTACCGGGCTGGTTGACCTCCATCGCTACTCCGAGTTGGGGTACGCGGACCGCGTAATTTTTTCGTAGCGGGGCTGCGTTCGCGCGGCCCTGGAATTCAATGCAGTTGCGAAGAAGCCTGCGCACAGGCAACCAATACACTGCAAATGATCTACTGTTCTAACATTTGAAGACGAACCTTGTATTGACTACCAACTTGTTCGGCAAAGTGCACACGTTCCAGACGACCCAATTTCCAAAATTGTTTCCATAACACTGCGATTTACACCTGTTCGGTCGGTTATAATTCACCACGTGTGTACAACTATGTATCATTTACTCACATAAAACGAAGGATATTCACATAAATATTCTGAACACACAGGTGCCGATCTACCGCGGTTGTTCGTGCCCTTTCACAGGCGTGCGCACATATCCGGGTGCAATCCCACATTTGGTGCATGGTTATGACGGGCTGGGTGATGTTCCACGCGTCGCACCTGACGCTGCACAGTTCGATTCCGAACCAACCAGTGATAAACATGTGCGGGGCTGGGTACATTTTGATAAGATTTCCATATGAACGGCGGCATTCGCGCTTGTTCGGATCGGATCTGTGTTGGTCGCGTAAATTGTAGTTTCGACCAGCTTGATTTTGCCCGAGTACTTTGTGGCACTTGCATTAAATCTAAAACCCTTGTTTAAGATTCACACTCTTCACGATCCGATCACCAAGTTTGATAACTAAAAAGCTTTTACTGCACAGGCATCGGTTGTTATCAGCGAATTGGTGACCCAAATGCCAGATGAGATCACTTTGATCGCAATGGGCCCATTGACCAACATTGCCGTTGCTGCAGCATTGAATCCAAATGTGCTCAATAAATTGAAAGAGGTCTATTTGATGGGTGGAAACGTCTATGGTGCGTTTATGACAAGTCAGAACATTACGGGATTTAATGGTGCCAGTAACTGTGACCAGCCGAAGAGTTTTTCATGCAGTTATCTGGCAACAACTTTTACGCTGGTCGAAATTAGTGGAACTATAAATCACAAAACATTCCCGAATTCACATGACCAAGTCTTGGTCCACCAAGACTGATTCGAAGCGATCTGCGAGTTTTATGCGACTTGATCCCATGTGTTATTCCGGCAGTAAAGCGTCACTGAGATTACTGTTAAGGTGTTTGCTGTTGAATGTGAGTACTTTGCAAGGCATCGGCAACATAAGCTCCCAGGCCGAGGCCAATTTCGGGCACGATGCAGATTCAGCCAGTTCGGTGCTCAATCGACTGACAATTCCTGTGACGATTGTGCCTTGGGAATTGTGCATCAATTATGGACCATCGCCCATTGTGAGCCGCCCTGTACTTTTTAACCATCATGCAAATCGAAACAAGAAAAATGAAACAGTGGGTCTTGAAAAAAATTCAGGACCCGAAAGTTGACTACGAACCGTATCGTCGAGCGACACCCAGCAAAATCGGTGCCTTTCTCACGGCGGTCGGTGGCACATTTCGTGCGTTTGTGCGCAAGACAAATGATAAACCGCCCATGTTTATTGACGAAATCACAGGTGATGCAGAGAAAATTTTTTTAGGAAAATCAAGTGAATAATAAGTATACGCTGACAATTCTTTTGGGAGAAACTTTTCAAACGCGTTGCCTGATCCGTAAAGCGCATGATGCGTGCACTGGCTATAGCGGTCACGTGACTTCTGCAGCCAGTGCACGCATAACGCGCTTTACGGATCAGGCAACGCGTTTGAAAAGTTTCTCCCAAAAGAATTGCCAGAGTATACATACCTAACAAACTCGTTTCGACAACCTACACGACACCAATATCGAGTCTAAGACATATGATGTTTCAGTCGCGGCGTGTCTGGAGCCGAACGTAATCCAATCGTGCGTCAGGCACCCCGTTGATGTTGAGATGCACGGCAAACACACGCGCGGACAAATGTTAGTAAAATGGAATGAAACATCATCAAATGTGCGGATTGTGACGAAGTACGACCATGCGTTGGTGTCGGATATGATGCGAAATAGCTGTATGTAAACCAAGGTAGCGCTCGATTTTGACGGGATGCAAGATGCATGTATTCAAAATTCATAAAGCTCAATTGCGCTGACTGTTCAATTGCTCTCATAATTGAATCTTTGTCGTTTCGATTGCATGAAGGATTTACACGACTAACGAAATGTAATAAATCAACAATAGTTTTATTCATCCATATCGAACCGGTGTGGCAAAACAAACAAAACGACACTTGATTTTCAACAGCCGAGACCCAAAAAGCAACAGCAAACCAAGCGGACAAAACAGAAACAACGGAAAAAGGACTATAAAAAACGAGTGTCATAAAAACGGTCTTGTCCTTTCCAACAAATTATCTCAATAAAATTGTGCCTAATAATAATAATAACCACTGAATAATACAATATAACGCAAACAATCAACACAGATCATTTCAGCTTGAATTTGAAACATCAGTCGGCACGGCTGTCTTCGGCTTCATCATCTGTAAGTAGAAGATAAAACTGTTGTTTTGTGTGCAAAAATAGCTTTCCCAAGTTTAAAAGTACCGTATGTCATCTATTTACCCTCTTTATAGTGACATGCTCGGGACGGGGCCCAACATTTCGTGTATTATAGAATAATAATATCGACACACAATCACAACATTGAGTGGAAAGTCGGAGGTAACCGGCAGGATCGAGAACTACAACTGCGTTCAGAAATATTCACGATATCTGAGGGCTTATTTGTACAAAAGGTCACCGCATGAGGAAGTGGCACTGCGCAGCAATGCATCGCAATTCAATGCACGACAATAATATAGCCAATATGGCTCACCGGCACTGTCCGACGCTTCATCCTCCTCGTCCATCTCCGATTCGGATTCATCGAACGTGCCCAACGGCAGTTTGTACAGACGAATCACATTCTGACAACAGCCAATAATGGTATGTGTAATGAAATTTGCAAAAACAAACTGAAATTTATTCAAAATAAGCGTACCTTGCCCGCTTCTTTCATCAGCAAATATTTTCCAGCCGGCTGCTTCATGCAAAGATCGATCACACAACGCAGAATGCCTAAAAATAAAGACAGGACATTTGTGAAAGATTTTCTGAACAATACAACACGGCATAAAACCTCATACGAAACAGACCCACCCCAGCAATTGTTCATATCCAGTGTTATATTCTGTGCGAACTCAGTCGGTGTGTATTGTTGCGTGCCCAATATGGTGTGTTTGGACGAATCACGCATGTTTGTGCGGGACACAAAACTGAAATCAAAAGGAAAATGCTTGCTTTACTGCTCGACAACCAGCGAAACCTGGGCATAGCTAGATCTCCAAAAAAATTTAAGAAAAGATTGTTTATTTCTTCAGCTCGCAACTAAACTTTTGTCATGCATCCTTTACAAAACAAAATAAAGAGAAAAGGATGCAACATACCCGAATTTCATGATGTCCGATCCCGCGAGTAGTGCTTGTACGGCCCATTTGGCCAGCTTGAAACTGTTGGTCTTGAGCTCAGTCGCTGTCACTGCGCCTTTCTGAGCGTCCAACTTGGAGCGCCAATCCAGATAACCTTGGCCCTACAGAGAAAAAATACAAATTATTCCAAATTTCGAGAACAAAAAAACAGAAATATAATCACAAATATCACCGCACCCGGCTGGGATCAAACTCGTTGAATGCCTTGATAGTGAGGAATTGAGTCTCTCCCTGTGCCCCCGTGGTCACGGCATCGTGCTCCGTGCGACACACCAACACCACGTCCTTGCCAAGGTTGAAACGACGATATCTGCATCAAACGTTTGGACATCATGCAACATTGTTGACAAACGCCCAGCCGATTTTATTTTTCAAAATTTTCTTCCAGGTGGAACTCATGTGAAGAATTAGTGGTTTAGGCGGGTTGGCAACTTTTGGCAGTTCAAGGGAAGAATGAACATTGCAGATGCAAATCACACCTCAGGGCAAAAATAAACCACGATCACGTACATGGACATCGGACTAACTTGTAGGCCAGATTGGACTGCGCCTCGGTGCCCTCACTTTCATCGAACGGTACGTTGGGGTGATTGAAAACGTGCTTCTCGTCTGCGGCACTCTAAAAATGGTGACAGATTTCTGCACACCGATAGCAACCCAACCCGTGTCCGAGCACTAGCGAATCAAAGGGGCGCCGGGGCCTAGCCCCCTTGGTCAAAGTTGGCGAGAGACGAAGGAAAGGGACCCCTAAATCGCAGGACTTTCACTCTAATATACTTCAAGCTCAAGGGGCCAAGAATCGCGCGCAACGCGCATCAGATAAACCCAGATACTGGAAATTTGGCTGTCGAGGGTGCTCATTTTCGTCTCGTTCTCATTGTCGAGCGTTTTCTACGGTATTAGGCTTAAAATCGCTCAATCATAAACAAGCGCTGAATAAAAACGATGTTTGAAAAATCACACTCGCACATGCACTATATGAAAATGACTTTGGGGGTTTGCCCCCTTGGCCGAAAGCTGGATCCGTAACTATGTCCGTGTGTGACAAAACAGCACAAATCTAGTCTCCTCAAGCTAAATAAAAATAAAACGAACTGACCCGCCGAAGCACTTGTTGTCGGAAGTTCTGATTGACGTAGACTGCTTCCTGTGCGAGGTTTTTCGGCGAATTGATGCCAGCATCCTCGCTAGGTGGGTCTTGGTGTGTTTCGGACACCGTCAGGGCATCTGTGAAAAAAGATACACCGTAACTATCTGTGTAACATGGCATTCCACACACACAGGCTGCACGCTACATTACTGCCATCAATGAATGCATGTATTGTCTGCAGTTATCCTGTGAAACATCCCCAAATTTTGCAATAATGCAGAAAAATGTTATGTCAAGCAGCTAATGAAAACGGAATAAACTAAAAAGGGGTCATCAAAGTATGACACACGCTCAGAGTTTGCATTTTGTTTAGAAAATGGCGTGTGCTGCTGCTGCATGCGTTGTGTATAAAAGGTGCCATGAGCTGATGGATCGCTGGTACACTCGGAACATTAGTGTGCGAAGCGAATAAACACATCAAATGCTTTCGCCCGTGATACATGTATTTCAATACCACACACCGCGCATGACCAGTTTCTTTCATTTTTCAGACAACGTCTGTGCTATCTACTAGGATTATACTCATTGTCTCGGTAACGAAACATTCTGAATTTTCCAACCTTGTGACTGGCCCGATGTTTTTTTATCATTCAACAACAAACCAGCCCCCTTCACCAACCAGGCGACGTCACCCATCCGGCGTTTGATCGTTTGTCGAAGAACAGCTTGTCACCAATTCGATGTGCGACAATGTCGAACGAATAGAAGGATCGTGGTGCACACATTATGGCCGCGACCAGGATGTCGGTGGCGAACACGTTGCCCGCACCCTCTTTCGCCAACTGAAACATCAAATGGCAGTGTGCACTCGCAAGTGACTGTGCCTTCACAGGTGCTGCAAAACGTCTCTTGCACAATGCAAACATGGCGGCAATGCGAGGTACTAACTGGGAGCTGCAACATTCTAAAATCGACCGATATCGAAATGAAGAAGTTGACAATAATAATGAACGGACTTTCTGCATAATCGGATCCTCCGTTGTTGTCACATTGTAGATCACGCCAGCACACATTTGTAACGGTTTCTCATTCTTGGTTGTCGTTCGGTCATAGGCTTTGTCGTAGTAGAATAACGTGCCATAGCGGTGATCGTCGCTGAAAGCACAACATCATTGTTTCAATGGTCACGGCTTCATTTGAGCTTGCGCTACAAAGACGGATACTTGTGGCCAATCTTGATGGTCGATTGGATCTGACTTGGCCACTCGTCATGACGCCGTTTTGCACAACAAACGGACGCCACCAATTTTGGCCAACATTGTTTACTTTTCTTGTCGAGCCTGGTCTGAACTTTGATGCAAACTTTCAACACTGAAACCCGAAATATCGTTGATGCACAAAGTCAGTATCCAAGACCGAGAACCGACTATTAGTTTTCATACCAGCTTGTTATATTATGTTTGCGTTCCGCCACACTTTGTCATAAGACACGATGCTGCCTCCGATTAACCATAGTCAATTGTATTGTTTGTACATACATGTCCTGTCCGGCTTCGACATTTGGCAGCGTCAATTTCAACAATCTGGGAAAGTCGAGATCCTCGAGCACGTCCCAATCAGGCAGCACGGCCACCGACGGTTGACCGCGGTTGCGTTGATTGCGTTGGTCGTTCCAGCGACCGCGACCGCCGCGACCACGGAATGCACCACTGCATGATTCATACGGACCATTTTTTATGGTCAGATTTTTTAGACTCATGGCATAGCCCACTAGCCTGTGCCCTGCACTTGCTGTTTTGTGGATGGACAATCGTGAGGGGGGAGCATTCCGAATTATCCATCGCAAGCCCTCCGCCAGACTAAGCTTACTTCAGCTACCACAAGATTATTCTGACCAAGCGTTTGGTCCTATCAAAATGACAAACCGTTGCATAACACCACCACGTCCGCGTGTGCTCGCCGTGCCATAGCCAGCCTGCAGCTTTCGTTCCTTCTCGCGTTGGATTTGCTTCTTCTGAAGATATAAATAAAATAACTTGACGTCTAATCCATCTTCACTGGCAAATTACCAATTGTTACTGAGTGACAGACCATTTGCTGTTGCTGCCTCATTCTCTGCACGTGCTGCAACATTGTGCGTTGTGGCTTTGACGTGTCAACCAGCTGGAACGCTGCGTCGTCCGCATCGTGATAGTACGAATATTGGGTACCGATCTGACCCGAACTATATTGCACCGATTGGTGATAGCGACCTGCAGTGCGTGTAGGGTTAGAGGTCGGGGGGTACCCGACACCCGACAGCCGACACCCGACATCTGGAAGTACCCGACACCCGACACCCGACATCTCAGAAAAAAAAGCCGACACCCGACAGTTGCAAAAAAAACCGACACCCGACATCTAGTTTTTGAAAAAAACCCGACACCCGACACCTGTTTTTGGACCAAAAACAGGCAGATTTTTGCTCATTTGCATCATGAGTGCAATTTTTTGGCTCAAGTTACTGAATTCAAGTATTTTCACACGAAATAAACACCAAAATGTCACATTCTGTGTCTTCGGAAAAATTTGGTTCGAAGAAAATTTTCTCTCAAAATTCTTCTGTCAGCAATACTGATGTTTTGAACCGCAAGTGTCGGGTGTCGGGTCCGAAAAAACCCGACACCCGACATCTGGGGGTACCCGACACCCGACACCTACACTTTTTTGGCACCCGACACCCGACAGCCGACATCTCTCTAACCCTAAGTGCGTGTGGAGACCATACTGTGGTAAATAGAACACTCCAAGAATAGAACCCGGGCGAGCCGAGCCGGGTTTGGAAATCGCGAGCTCTACCAGTCCCAAAAACGGCTTTTAACAAAAACCTGAACACAAGGGGACGCTTCTATGGGGTATAAGAACGCCTGGCCTTCTGACGCAATAGTGGATTTGACCGGAACGCTCTCGACGAATAATGGCGAATGTTTTTTGAAAATGACCGAGTGAAAAAATAAAGCCCCACCTTTGTATTTTGGGGAATACGGTTACGGTACACAACAAAGCAAATCGGCAAAAACAAGGACAAAACAAACCGTATCGCCGGTCCTGGTACATTTTATCTTGACCGCTCCAATCGGCGATTTTTCCAATTTTGTCTGCCTTGTTGAAAGTTTGATAGGGCAGCTTGCGAAAACCTTCGGGAATGTGCACAGGACCCCAGCCATCCGGGTTGTCGTGAATCTTCGGCACCGTAATTTTCGGTTTCGTTTGAGTTTCCATTATTTTGGTTGTTTGTGGTGACCTGCGATGCAGAGACAGAGTACGACGTAATTTGAAAAATAATACCGTAAAGTCGGTAATAGAAGGCCGGCCTTCTATTTGATGACGAAGGTCGTTTGGGTGGCGTTACAATTTTTATCCCTGTTTGTTCTGTGTTTCATTACACCTTTCTTTCAACAGTACTTCATTTCCAATCAAACTAATTCTACTGCTGGCAGTTCTGCTACTATTTTTATTTTGGGGCAGCAGTGTAGTTCCTGGGGAAGGGGTATACTTGCGTATTTTTCCGCAAAATGTATTTTTGGAAAAACCGTTTTTTTCAAATTTTTCCAGTACTTTAGGGTACCCATGGTCCAAAAACGCCTATTTTGGACAAAATTTTGTCGGGAAATGGCCTGAAACAGGCTAACAATGCACTTGGAGATTAAAAAGTGCTCATGTTGAACTGTTTAGCACCGATTTAGAATGATTTTGACAACATCCTTTCGCAACCCTTGAAAAATTTCTCGGAACTTTTTGGAAAAAAAACCGTTTTTTCTAAAAGTAGCCACTTGGAAAAATAAAAACGTGCTTTTCCGGGCCTCAGAAAAAAACGTTTTTGTTCAGTTTTTTTCCGAAAAAAAAACGTTTTTTCCGGCCCGCAAGTATAGCCTGAGATAGGTACTTTTTAGGTCAGTGTTGTCAAAAGTCGCCAAAATACCCTTTTTATAGAGTATTTTTTCCCAAAAAGGGGCAAAAATCGGTTAAATTTTCTACCCCAAAAAGCAGTGTTGGAGGTACGCTGGACGGAGGGTTATACCTACTGTACAGGGCTCGGAGACGGGGATACCTACTGTATCAGAGCCGATGGGGGCCAATTAATGGGTGGTTCTATTCAGTGTAGTACTTGTTCAGGGTGTTGACGATAGATAGATTGGGACCCGAAATGTGTTGACGATAGATAGATGACCCAAGTCCGAAATCTGGGGGGGGTCGACCCAAACTTGTTGACGATAGATAGATGGTGGGGGAGGGGTCGCCAAAAATCAAGGTATAGTATAGTGTACTAAGTGGATAATGTGTAAATATTAATGAAAATGTACTTAGATGTACTAAATCCGCGCGTAGCGCGCGTTTTTTTGCCTATTTGGGGGTGAAAAATACCGATTTTGAGCCATTTTGAGTCAAAAATGTCAATTTTGGGTTCGAAATGTGTTGACGATAGATAGATTGTTCCCAAAATTTGTTGACGATAGATAGATTAGCCCATAAGTGTTGACGATAGAGACAGATGAAATCAAAAAGTGTTGACGATAGACAGATGAATTTGGGGGGACCCCCCCAAGTACTACCCTGGTTCTATTTAACTCTATTTTTCATTTGCCCCCCCCCCCCGACGAAAAAAATCACTTTTAATAATGCAACTAAAATGGGTCAGTTATGCCTAAAAAGCTGTAGTCTACTGCATGCGCAAGCAACGTTTGACATAACAACACAGCCTTACGACCACCAACCGGTGGTACGGTGAAGGTTGGGGCTGGGGGTGGGGTTCGGTTCTATTAATGGGGGAGGTCAATTAACGGGGGTTCCATTTTTGATTTCGAGCCATTTGGATGGAGTTCAATTAATAGTGGGGTTCTATTTCCGATTCCGATAATACGGTACCCTGCCCCATTCCCCCCCAGTGTAGTGGCAGGCCCATGTATGGGAGGTAAGTGGGACCGGAAGCGTGAGTGGTATGATTTTGGTCACCCAAAAAGGCGAAAAAACACCGTTTTTGTGATACAATTCTGGCCAAAAAATGAGGTAAAAATAGTACTTTTTCCAAATTTTCGCCGAAAATCGCCTAAAAATAGATATTATGGGTGGGTTTGCGCAGTGTAGTACTTGGTCAGGGTGTTGACGATAGATAGATTGGGACCCGAAATGTGTTGACGATAGATAGATGACCCAAGTCCGAAATCTGGGGGGGGGGGTCGACCCAAACTTGTTGACGATAGATAGATGGTGGGGGAGGGGTCGCCAAAAATCAAGGTATAGTATAGTGTACTAAGTGGATAATAATGTGTAAATATTAATGAAAATGTACTTAGATGTACTAAATCCGCGCGTAGCGCGCGTTTTTTGCCTATTTGGGGGTGAAAAATACCGATTTTGAGCCATTTTGAGTCAAAAATGTCAATTTTGGGTTCGAAATGTGTTGACGATAGATAGATTGTTCCCAAAATTTGTTGACGATAGATAGATTAGCCCATAAGTGTTGACGATAGAGACAGATGAAATCAAAAAGTGTTGACGATAGATAGATGAATTTGGGGGGGACCCCCCCCAGTACTACCCTGGGTCTGATTGTTGGGAAAATAAGGTCGAAAAATACCGATTTTTGCCTTAAAAAGGTATAAAACTGCTTGTGGAGGCAGGGTTTATTTTTTTCAAAATGGGCTAGTAGCAAGAAGCTAGTAACATCAAAAATTTAGTAGCTTTTTGCCGCTGAAAAGCCAATTTACTAGCTTTTTTGGATAAAATACAAAATTTTGTAGCTTTTAGGCTATTAAATTTGAAAATTTACTAGCTTTTCAAAAAGTTTAGTAGCTAAAAAGCTACTAAATTTGGTTTAAAAAAAATCCATGGTGAGACGTATGATTTGGAGTTGTGAGAGGTAAGTACTCAACCCCCCAACCCCCCCTCGGGTTGTGTGGTAGGTAAGTACTAGTGGTGTCGTTGAGAAATCGAAATTTTCCCATACCCAGCCCAATTTTCGGGAAATTTCCCATACATACCCCCAAAAATCAAAAATTTCCCATACCAGGGGGGGTTTTTCCAAAAACTCAAAAATTTCCCATACCCGAGGGTGGGGGTTTTGAAAAAAATGACCCCAAAAATCTTCTAAAAGTGCCAAAATTGGTCTAAAAAGTGCTTAAACCGAGTTTTCTTGCGGTAGTAAGCGATTTTTGACATTTTTGGACGAAAAATGGCCAATTTTGGTACTTCTCGGGGTCAAAAAGTCATTTCTTAGGGGTGCTTGTTCCAAAAGTGAAAAATTTCCCATACCCCATACCCCCGGCCGATTTCCCATACGTACCCCATACCAGGGGGGGTAACCCCCCCCAACCCCCCCCCAACGACACCACTGGTAAAGTACTGAGAGGGGGCGTAGGCGTAACCCCCCAACCCCCCCCCCCCTGCCACTATGGCTGGGCACAATACCCAATACCCAATACCAATACCAACACCAGTGTTTGGTATTGGTATTGGTTCCAATTCTGGTATTGGGTATTGGGTATTGGTATTGAAGCTGGCCTGGTATTGGTATTGGGTATTGGTATTGGGTTTGCCCAGGTATTGGGTCAAAACCAACACCCAATACTAATCCAGAAAAACCCAATACCAAACCAATACCAAACCCAATGCCTGACTCAAAACCCAATACCAAACCAATACCAAACCCAATGCCTGACTCAAAACCCAATACCAAACCAATACCAAACCCAATACCAATCCAATGCCAGACCAAAAACCCAATACCAAACCAATACTAAGACCAATACCCAATACCCAATACCAATACCAACCCAATACCCAATACCAATACCAACCCAATACCGAACCCAATACCAGGCACTTCAGTGGTATTGATCTGGTATTGGGTATTGGTATTGGTATTGGGTTTCACCCGGTATTGGTATTGGGTATTGGTATTGGGCAGTGGTTGTAGCTGGGGGGGAGTGGGGGGGGGGAGCCCCCCCCAAGGTACAGTAGGTAGGTTGCCGCCCCTCGCCTGGTACAGTAGGTAGGTTGCCGCCCCTCCCCTGGTACAGTAGGTAGGTTGCCGCCCCACCTAACTTTTCACCGAAAACATTCATTTTTGGCTTAAAATTGCATAAAATTAGCATATGTGTCTGCAAATAGGCGAAAAATCGCGCGCTGCGCGCGAAATTAGTGTTTTAGGCCACATTTTCTTCAGTATTTAGACATAAAAAATTTCGGTTTCCAGATGACCCCCCCCCAAGTGGTACGACCCCCCCCTAGCTCGGCTGGTACAGTAGGTAGGTTGCCGCCCCGCATTTTGGGTGGTACAGTAGGTTGCCGCCCCGCCTGGGTAGCTACACCACTGGTATTGGGTCACCAATTTGGTATTGGTATTGGGTATTGGGTATTGGTACAGGGCCGGTATTGGTATTGGGTATTGGTATTGGGTGTCAAAAGTGGTATTGTGCCCAGGCCTACCTGCCACTACTATGACGGTATCTGACGACTTTTTCATGGAAAACAATGAATTTTCAACTAAAAAAATAGGCTCAAAAAATCGCAAAAAATATGACGCAAATTGGGTTGAAATCTGAGCGAAAAATTCGGGCCGGGCCGGAAATTTGGGGACTCGGGCCTGGCCGGGCCATTGCGACCTCTGCTCTGGGTACGGTAATCTCTTTCTTTCATTTTACTGCGCTGTGACGGCATTTTTACAAAGAATCGGATTGCCCCCTTCGAGTTCAAGTTTTGTTTTTGGCACTCTTACCAAAAACCTAAACAACAGGCTGGGAAGCATTAATCTTCCATTTAGCATGTCCTTCGTCCAGAACATTGAAGTTGTATAGTTCCGAAGCACAGTTGAGCTAACAGTTACATACGTACCTGTCAATGGCCCAATTTCTCATCGAAAGCGCAGCCGCCACCGGGAGTGGTTGCACACCCAAACATGATCATGGCCCAAATCTCGAAAGCGCCACCGCCACAGAGGGTGGTTGCGCAACCGCGTATTTGATATATCTTATGCTCTACACCTCGGTGCGTAAATTCCTTTTTAGTCCCCAAAACACGTGTGCGTTAGAAAACGCTGGTGTTCGCGTTACGCAAAAAGCAGCGTTTTTGACGCATGTTTTGGGAATACAACGGAATTTACCGGAGTTTTCCACTTAAAGCCTCCCCCGAATAGAGCCCTCGGGGGCTCTAAGTGGAAAACTTTCCACTTAAAGCCCCCGGGGGCTCTAATTGGATTTATTTTTTTACGGACCATTGATTTTACATCGAACAGTAAACTTGCCAAAATAGTTCAAACTAGTGTAAGAATGACCAAAATACCGCACTTTTCTGTTGTTTTACCAACGTTTTGCCACGTTTAGATGAAGATGCTCACAATCAGGTTGAAATATGGTATCAGAATGTCGAAATTCTGGCCTAAAGTGTCCCTACTGACAACGATGAAAACACCCAGTTTTCCGCTTAAAGCCCCCGAGTGCTGTAAGTGGAAACGTTTCCACTTAAAGCCCCCGGGGGCTCTAATTGGATATTTTCTTTCTGGTCGGAGGGTCCATTTTCCACCAATTTCCGCATAGAGCCCCCGGGGCTTTAAGTGGAAAACTCCGGTACGCGCTGAGGCAGAGAGCATAAGATACGTCGAATATACGGTTGCGCATTTCGAGAATTTGGGCCATTCTAATTGTGCTGCCAACGAACGACGGACATGTTGTCTATCAAGCACTGTAGGACCAGTAATGTTGTTTTTGAGACCACTTTTATGGTTTACCTCTTTTCCCTGCACCCACGTGCACACACATTTGGTCAAAACGGCCTGCGCACGGTTGAACCAGATCTTACAGGCAACAGAACTCCATCAGCTGTTTATCGGAGGCATAATCAGTATTTTTTCACACAAGCCCTGACAAAGAATTTCGCATTTGAGTATCCAGCCTTTTCTGCATTTTGTCATGTCCAGCAGGTGAGTATTATATTCTTGGCGGTTAGATGTTTGCTGTATTAGAACTACTCAACAGCTGGCCATTTACATGATCGGTGGGTGCCCATAATGTTGGATGTTTGTGAAATATTTGTCGTCGGTCACGCTCAATTTTTGTAGACATTAGCTGCGGTTCTCATTTGGTTGCGAAATTGTGGGACCGTAATTTACACCATAAATGCAAAAAATTGAGCAATGAACGTTTGCGTTACTTTGTTGTAAAATTCACAATGAGCCACGCTGGGGTATCCAGTGCGAGTGTACGGCACCGCCTTTTTGAGCTGGTCCCCCGGGAACGCCGGTGCTGCCGGTGCTTGCGGCTGATGCTCCACCACCCCTGCCGCTTCTTCCGCCGCCACCGCCGATTCCGCTTCTTCCGCCACCGCCTCCTCCCATGCCGCTTCTTCCGCCACCGCCCCCTCCTCCTCCACCTGCACCAACGTAGCCGACCTCTTCTCCTTCTCCTTCTCCTGCTCCTGAAAACTGTATTGTTAAAAAACTGGAGTTTTTAAAGGGGGCCTTTCGCATTTCAAACCCCGTTCAAACTTCGCATGTGTTTAGACAGTGGTCAAGGCGTCATAAAAGTCAAACACCCGGAGGTCTAACGTTCAGCATGCGACCAGGAGATGCCATTCAAGAGGAACATCCGCGAACAAAATCAAATGTGGACCAGCCCAATTTCTGCCTGCGCATTCAGGCAACTCGCCTGATGACAAGGGCGGTCAAGGCGCAGAATGTTTCGCACGATATTTGCCCCTGCCTCATTATAGAATTTCGCTTTTCTTTTTATTTCGAATTGCAACGAATTGTTCATGCGTGGCTGCTAAATGTTTCATGGTCTGCTTGTCGCGCTGGAACAATTCGTTGAAATTCGAAATATAAAGAAAAGCGAAATTCCATAGTTAGTGGTGTTGCACGTTTCATGCGAAACATTCATTCGCCTTGACACCTTTTTGATCAAGCAGTTTGCCTGAATGCGCAGGTATAAATTGGGCTGGTCCGCGGCACACTTTGTTCCTGGATGTTCTTCTTAAAGTGCATCTCCTGGTCGCATGCTGCAGATTGGGTTCTTGGTGCGTGAGAGTTTAATAACGCCCTGAACAATATTCAAATGCGTGCAAAGTTTGAAGACGGTTTGAAATGCGAAAGGCCCCCTTTAACGCCATTTTGCAATTTAACGAACCTCCTCCACCGGCTCCTCCAACACCACCTCCGGTTCCACCGGCACCACCTCCGGTTCCACCGCCGCCACCTCCGGGTCCGCCAGCTTCTTCTCCAGCACCGGGTACACCGGGTACATAGGCCGAGTATAGTCCAGCCACGAACTCATGAGACGACTTTTTTTTGAAATTGGCTTGTGCGGATCCAACAATGTTCTGGTTCCACGTATTTCACGAGCGACTAATTATACGGAAATCCACCCGACCGAGCGCGCGTCCACGAAAGATACAGCCGTTTTTCGCCGTGGCTGTGTGTTTTATTTGATTCAGGCTGGTGCCAAGCCTAAGCCTAAGCGTAACCGCAAGCCTAAGCCTAAGCCTAAGCTTGAAATAGAAGCCTAAACCTTAAGTATGGGACTATGCTTAAGCACACACAAAACGGGTGGATTTCCGTAAAATTAGTCAATCTTACGTATTTCGGAAATGAAAGAAAGAGAAACGCACGTATTTTTTAAAAACACGCTCTCCACTCGGTGCGTAAATTCCCTTTTGACTCCCAAAACATTTGTGTGCTGAACATCGCTGCTGTTCGCGTAAGCACGCAACAAATTGAGGTCAGCCAGCTGGAACTTGTCATCATCTCCCTCAGCCAATCTCTTTCTTTTGTTTGCGAAAACACGTGTATCTGGAGCATTTTTGAATGCGGCCAAGTAAGCTTTAAAAAAAGTCGTCTCATGAGCTGGTGGCTGGACTATACGCAGCTCCACCTTTCTGTGCCATGCCGGCGTCAGCACCACCCGCCCCTGCTGGTCCTCCACCCGCCCCAGCAGCCGCTGAAGTGCAAATACTCAGCATATGAGAATGTGTTATTCGAAACTAACTCAGGCTCAGGCACAAGTGAATGTTGCTAACCCATTTGTGAATCTGTCATACGTTGTGTTCCTCCGCCACGTCTGAACCAACTGGTGATACGACTTTGCGGCTTTTGCTGCGATTTTCCCTCTGAAACATGCGCTTCAAATAAAAACCTACGGCATGACGCCTCAATAGGTGCGAAGCTGAACATATAAATTACCTTCATCAGGCGGAATTGCCGTTCCAACACGACTGCCGCCGGGGCCGCCGCCTGCACCGCCGTCTCCATCGCGGCCACGGTCGCGGTCGCGGTCACCGGCCTTGCCCCGGAAACAGAACGCCCTTCGAAATCGGCTCCTTGTTTTGGATCGCTGAAGTATTATTGTTAATTTAGCTTTGAAGTTAACATCGCCAAAGCACGAATGAAACACCAACGTCATCGTAATCAGATTCGCCACGCGCCAGACGCTCACGACGCCTTTGGGCACGTCGACGTTCATCCCGTTTGTTTTTCCACAGTATGTAGATCACTGGTACGCACACCAGTGTCACTGCCTGCAAGCATCTGAAGAAATGCGTTGTTAGATGCGTGTGCTACTACAAAAGATGATAACCTCAAGACAAGACCGAGCATTATTGCGATCAGCACGTACACGCCAACTGCAGTGCACGAGTCCTCATCGGAGGAAGCCTTTGATGCTAATAAAAGATGGATGTATCATATTGTTATTATTAGCTTCTTGCCCAATACTGCATCAGCAAATGCGAGAAATAAAAGACTTGCTCTGAGTCTGAACCAACTTCGGATCAACGATGCGAGCAGGGGCAGCATCAGCAGCACCAACATTGATGGCTTCGGAATTGCGGGCATCTGGGCAGACATGATGGCTGGATGGATTTGCGTTGGTTGGCGAAGAGATAAAGCTGTTGAAAGTCGCGATGAACGTCGAGATTAAGTTCGAAGAATGAAGAAGATTAAGAAAGTTCGCTGCTTTTATATCTGCTTCTTTACTCAGCACAGATATGCAAGCAAACCGCCCCCGGTGAACTGAACACATAAAGCGGCGTGGCACTTAGCTCGCTGAATGCGAGTTACTTTGTTGGTATCCGAAATACAGATCTAAAGGACAGCTAAAATTAAACATGCCTGTTATGAGTGCGTGCCGCCAACCAAAGTGTCTCATCAACCAGTTCATATTGAGATTTCTCCTCCACAACGGCAACACGGTCTTGGAAAAAGGTTTGAAAAAGAAATTTACGGCATACCGTAAAAACCTACCGTAAAAACCAGAGATCGGAAACGGGCCGGGTAAAGTCGGCCCGGCCCGGTCGGCGAAAAGTCCGGCCCGGCCCGGTGGAGGGCTGCAGGTCGGCCCGGCCCGGCCCGTTTTGGCTTGAGGTCGGCCCGGCCCGGTCAGCCAATTTTCAAGGGCTGAAAACTAAAAAAGGCCAAAAAACTGAAAAAAATTCGAAAATTTTCTGCAGAATAGGTACTTGTTTTCACTGGTTGGTACAGCTGGGGGGAAGGGTAGGTAGGTAGGTGGTAGGTAGGTAGATTGACGCGCCATCCTGATGCAGTACGTAAGTCGCCGCCCCGGTTGGTACCAGAGGTCGCAATCGGGCCGGGTTTGGCCGGCCCGGCCCGGCCCGACCCGAATTTTTGGCTCAGATTTTAACCCAATTTTTGTCATAATTTTTGCGATGTTTGAATCTGTTTTTTTTTGTTGAAAATTCATTGTTTTCCATGAAAAAGTCGCCAGATAGACAATACCAATGGTCGCTGGGGGGCAGTGCTGTGGCTGGGGGGTCCCCCCAATGGTACCCTACCGTATTGTCGGAAATAGAACCCCCCCATTAATTGACCCCCCCCATTAATTGAGCCCCCTAAATGGCTCGAAATCAAAAATAGAACCCCCCCATTAATTGACCCCCCCATTAATAGAACCCCACCCCCAACCTTCACCGTACCACAGATTAGTGGTATGGTAGGACTGTGTTGTTGTGTCAAACGTTGTTTAAGCTTGCGTACAGAACAGAACACAGCTTTTTAAGCATAATCGACGCTGTTAAAGGTAGAAAATACCGAAAACAAGCCATTTTTAAGGGCATTATTAATAATGATTTTTTTTCGTCGGGGGGCCAAATGAAAAATATAACCCCCCCAATAATTGACCCCCCCCATAAATTGAACCCCCCCAAAATGACCCCAGTGAAAAAATAGACCCCCCGGGTTCTATTTCCGACAATACGGTACCCGCCCCGGCCTGGTACACTACCCCCAACCCACCCCGCTCTGGTACCCTATCCCCGTACCCGCCCCGCTCTGGTACCCTACCCGCCCCGATTTTTATCCCCAAAATGCCCATTTTTCGGTCAAAAATGCCCAAATTTCGACCGAAAACCCTGAAAAGTGCAAAAAATCTCGCGCTGCGCGCGATATATGCACTTTTTAGTACATAAAAACAGGCACCCGAAAAAACTTGTGTTGTACCCTACCCGCCCCGAAAAATCTTCCCCCCCCAAACCGGATTTCCCCCCCCCCCCCAAAATCCCAGGTACACTACCCCCCTACCCGCCCCGATTTTTTCCACCAATGTACCCTACCCGCCCCGCAAAAGTAGCCACAGCACTGCTGGGGGGTGGGGGTCCCCCCTAGGTACAGTAGGTAGGTAGGTAAGGTAGATGACGCGCCATCCTGGTACTGGCCCAGCCCGAGCCAAAAGCCCAAAATCGCGGCCCGGCCCGGCCCGGCCCGACCTCGGGCCGGCCCGATTGCGGTCTCTGGTTGGTACAGTAGTGTAGTGTAGTAGGTATGGTATAATTTTTGGCTCAAAATGGTTTAAAATCGGTATTTTTCACTCCATATAGGCGAAAAATCGCGCGTGACGCGCGAAATTAGCGCTTAAGAGTACATTCTCATCAATATGTAGACATAAAATTTTGTTCCCGGACGACTCCCCCCAGCTCGGCCGGTCGGTAGTACTACAGTAGGTAGGTTGATTGCAGGCAGGCTTTTTTGGTGGTGCAGTAGGAGTAGGTTGATTGCTGCAAAGCAAAGGCCTGGGTATGGGTAGCTACTGCTTCTTTCTTCAAAACGATGACTGAAAAGATCAAGAACTAGGAAATGTTATTGCGCGAAGCGCAAAAATTTTGAAAATTTTGGTTCAAAAAATGGTAATTTCGTTCAAATTTAGGGATACCGGGCCGGCCCGGCCCGGCCCGGTCCCCCAAATCTCCGGCCCGGTCGACCAACTCCAAAATCGCGGCCCGGCCCGGGTACCCCCCGTAATACAGCCCCCCCCCCCAAAAAGGGGTCAGGGAATTAATAGAGCCCCCCGAAATAGAGCCCCCTAAGTAACATCCCCTATACAGTAGTGTATTAAGGCTTGATAGTGGTGCACAGGTACATTTATGCACGTTTGTTGTTCATTCAGAGCACCTAATACGCCTCTTATTGACGATTAGACACGAGTAAATGCGATTACAAGTGAAAAAACATCCTTTCAAACCCCATTTTAGGGGTTTTTGGGGGTATTTCTGGGAACAATTTTTCAGGTTCGGGTCAGTGAATTAATAGAAGCCCCCCCCGGAATAGAGCCCCCCAAAATGGGGTCAGTGAGTTAATAGAGCCCCCCTTCTATTTAGGTTTTTACGGTAGGTAGGTACCTTGCAACCATCAATTTATGGTTTTTATAGGCAAAAATGGGTGTTTTTCGACCTCAAAACCCCAAAAATCGCGCGCTCCGCGCGCAAACCTCCATATAATGGCTGTTTGGGGCAAATTTTCGGCCAGAATGCAAAAAAGTTCCATTTTTTCGGCCAATTTTGCAGAAAAAAAGCATGCAAAAAACACCCTTTTTTCGGATCCCAGGGGTATCTTGCAACCAGTGTAGTGGCAGGCCCATGTGTGGGAGGTAGGGTTAGAGAGATGTCGGGTGTCGGGTGCCAAAAAAGTGTAGGTGTCGGGTGCAGTGTTGGAGGTAGGGGGGGGGGGTTTGGGAGGGGGGTAGCCCCCAGTACAGTAGGTATCCCCCCTCGCCTGGTACAGTAGGTATCCCCCCGATGTTTGGCACAGTGTACCAGGATGGAGCGTCAACCTACCTACCTAGGGGGGCTCCCCCACTCCCCCTCCCCCAGCTACACCAGTGGTGCAAATGCAATAATCACCGACCCGACTCGATTGGTCACGAAGCTTTTTTCAGCTTTGAAAGCCTTCGTAAAGGCCTTTTTGGGCAAGTATTGCAGTTGAAGGATAGTGCTGAGGAAAAAACAGGAGTCTTTCGTTTGTGTTTGCAGTCGACTCCAACGTCGTCGCACAATGAACACTCGACGATCACCTCGTCGCAGCAATGCTGTGGCTGGTAGTGATGTGAATGTCGGCAGTGCTGCAAAGGTGGTCGTTGAGCCAATCATGCCTACAAGCCAGATGGTTGAAAATGGCATTGACAATAATGATGATGATGATTGTGCGATTGGCAGTGTCCTCAATCTCATCACACCAGAGAACGAGAACAACCACGAACTGGATCACAGTACCAAACGTTTGTGCACGACGCAGGCCCCTGAACGAGACGTACCCGCTCGGAAACGTGTCCGATACTGTCGTCGTGATGACAGCAATGACATGACTAATGGAGATTCTATTGATCAATATCGAGATCAGCCGTCACCCGAACTGCTGCCAACCAATTGTGTTTATCTACCTCAGCCGCCTACTTCGATTTCCAATCAGCAAACGTCTGCCAAACAACCCCCTGTGCGCAAACCAGCAGTACTAATGCTGTCAAATGATGGGCCTCCTGAAACATCAACAGTGAACTCGTCGCATCTGCGCGCACTATCCGATCAACCGTCAACCAGTGATGTTTCACGACAACAGGATCGCGTGTTGGATCAGTTTGTCCCTGCTGGTGAGAAGAATGTTGCGTACATCGTACATGTCATTTTTGGGTGGCGTGCTTCTGGTTTCTGAAAGGATTTCTGCTTTCTACCAAAACCTTGTCGTGCTTGTTGGATTACAGACGGCTTTCTGTTCGCCGAGCTTTCGGATAAATGTTTTTTGTGCGAAGCAACGGTAAAAGGATATGTGAACCAAGCGATGTTAAACTGGAATCAAGCAAGGATTCGCATCACTGTGAAGGCGCACAGCCCCAATGTTCGCATTGCAGCTGCTGCACTCAAATACGCGTGTCACATGTGCGATCGGGCATACCGCGCAGAGCACAATCTTCGACGTCACGTCACCGTTAGTCATCCAAGTGTTGATTGGGTGGATTATATGCGCGGGGTGAATGATGAGATCAGACAGCAGCAACAACAAAGCACACTGGATGCATTCAGACGATCGGCGGATGAATCGAAATCGAGAATACGCGCCGCAAGGATCAGGGCCAGACAGAAACGTTCGTGACCTAATGTTATGTTTGATTGTCACATTTACACTCGTGCAGCGGTGTCGTTGAGAAATCGAAACTTCCCATACCCAGCCCAGTTTTTTTGCAAATTTCCCATATATACCACCAAAAATCAAAGATTTCCCATACCAGGGACTAGGGAGTTTCTCCAAAAATTTCCCATACCCAGGGTGGGGTTTCTGAAGAAATGTCCCCAAAAAGTCCCAAAAATTGGTCTAAACGGTGCATAAAAACAGGGTTCTCTTGCGGGAGCAAGCAATTTTTGACATTTTTATGCAAAAAATTGTCACTGTTGGTACTTCGATGGGTCAGAAAGTCTAGGGGTGCTTGTTCCAAAAGTGAAAAATTTTCTATACCCCATACCCGGCCGATTTTCCACACCCCCCCCCCCCCCGAACTACACCACTGCACTCGTGTTTACACACAAATGACAATTTCGCACAGCGGTGTCGTTGGGAAATGAAAAATTCAGGAATTGACGGAAATCGCTGCTTGATGGATAAAAGCGCTCATTTTTTCATTCATCTTAACGACACCACCGCATTCGATAGAAGTGCAATGTTTGTTATAAAATGGCAATGTCTCGCCCAAATCAATCGTTTACTCAAAGCGTTGTTTTCATGGATGCACGAATTATTTTTCTGTTAGTCCAAACCTGTTTTTTCAGTGAAAAAAATGCCCGAGCTACAAGCTAACGACATGAAACTAAAACACCGAGAAGACCCAGACAAGGGACCAGCCACTCAGAGTCCGGAATCGAGTAGCGTCTATCGCAAAACACCGTCGGGTGACGTCGTGCTTGTTGGGGACCCGGATAATGATATTCAGGCCAGCACTAGTTCAGCTCAGGGAGTCACTAATGAGCATGAATATCAGACAAAGTTAGCGGATTTCCATTTTGTTCTGTTGTAAGATTCGGGACAGTTTATTTCAACCCCTGTTCATAAACAGGACTTCGCCGCACGTTTCGGTTGCCGCTACGCAACGAGTGAACAGACTAGGCTGGGAAGTGTTTTTTCGATGCCTCAGCCTCATATTCGTCGTCGGAGTAGAAGGGGCAATATCGTCATTGTTTAGGACGTATAAAACAATCAAGAGCAAAAATAAAACGCTAAAAGTAGCGAATGTGAAAGAATGTGGTCGAACTCTGTTATGTGGGTTTGATAAATCACGCCAAGATTTTCAATGGGGCTCAGTGCTGTGACTACTTTGGCGGGGCCGATAGGGTACATAGGTGGAAAAATCCGTGCGGATAGGGGGTGAATGAATATTGGGGGCCAGGTCCGCTTTCGCGATCCAAACGCTCGAGTCGAATTGTACATCGACTATTGCGCCTGCGGATAGGGGGTAGTCGTAGTGTTCCTGGAATCTCGGGGGAATCCGGTTTGGGGGGAGAGGGTGAGGGAACATTTTTCGGGGCGGGTAGGGTACCATACAAGTTTTCTTGGGTGCTTATTTTTATGTGCTATAAAGTACATATATTGCGCGTAGCGCGCGATTTTTTGCACTTTTGAGGGTTTTCGGTCGAAATTTGGAAATTTTTTAACGAAAAAAATGGGCATTTTTAGGGCAAAAATCGGGGCGGGGGTAGGGTACCATTGGGGGACCCCTCTCCCCCCCCCCTTCCCAACCACAGCACTGCTGGGGCTGTGTCCTACGTAGCAGACAAGCTCACAAGAACATGATCATGTGTTGAATGCAGAAGCAGCCGGACCATTACAAAGGCACTCGATATGTTGTTGTGCTTCGTCTTCAGCATTTCCAACCTGATGACGTCATCGAACGAGTTCGGCAAGAACGAGTACGGTGCGTGTGAGATCTGCAACTTGGTCATAAACCTGTCGCATCCGACTGCATTCACGAGTCACATCAAGGCACATGAGAAGAATAGGGAGTACGAAAGTCGACTGTTGGCCGAAATGGGACCTGAGTTTGTGGAATGGCTATTTTTTGACAGTATCGGCGCTAGTTTTGAACATTTGTCTTCCAGCTACATTGCCAAAGTGAAATGTCAATGTTGCCAACTGGTGTTTGCCGATGAAGGGAAATTGTATGACCACAACCAGTTGATGCACGCCAGAAAACGAAAGTGAGTCGCGTTTGTTTGTTTGTTGTGTGCTTACGGTGGTTGTTTGTTAAAAATACAAACAGAATGCGACGTCCGTGTTCAGATACGTGTGCAAATGGTGCGGCGCGGTGTTCCCATCGCTGGTGATCTTGAATCAGCACAAAAATGTCAGTCATGGACTGTACATCAATCGAACAAAAGTGACACCATCGAATGACCCAATGTTACTGGGCAGTGCCAAGTTGGGACATGTCATTGACATGGCTGCCAACAATGAATCAGCGTTAGCTGGTTGGTTGGCCAGTAGAGTTTGGCAAATGAGGCAGCAGAATTTCAATGAGCCAGCAAGCAGTCCCAGGAAGCACTCTCCAATGAAAAAAACTGGTTGCAAGAAACCTGCCACTCAGGGGGGAATTCCCCCCACCCGCAACCACTACACTGTCTTCCATATTCACAGCGCTGGAAGACGGTATGCTGGTGACGAAATGCGAGCTTTGTGGTCTGATGATCTCCCGTCCATCGCTACTTGTCCGTCACATGTCACGTGCACACGGTACGTTGCAGTTCGAAGCACCCATGTTGACTTCGTATGGCACGAATTTCAAGGTTAGCTTCAAAGTTTCAGTGATTTGGGTGTTTCCTGTACAACTGGAGTTTATTCCTCAAAGTAGGCATTTGTGTTGCGGCATGCAAGCAAAATTTTAGTTTGGTTCGTTTGAATCGCTTGCGTTTAGTACATTCTCCCAGTCACAATGGTTCAGTTGCGGTGCGGCAAATAACCAGTGGACTACTTTTTGGTCTTGAATCTGAAAATTTCTTTTTTTCAACTTTAGTGCTGTTTTTTAACTATTTGCTCCGTGTTTAATTTACGTGTAATACGCACACCATTATACCATGGTACTTTTAGCCATGACAAGCAGGTAAATTCTGCGCTACATATTCTTCCCAATTTCCAATACAACGTCAGGTGATGGTGCGAGCCAATCGTGTGACATGGGAGTGTTGCGAGATCGAGTTCACAACACGCAACAATCTGTTGGCACACAGACGTGCGCCCGAACACTTCAGTGTGCGCGTGTTGGCTGACAATGTGGTGCAACTCGATACGCACAATCTACATCCCACCGTTAGTGCTTGTTGTTGTGTTGGATGAATTTTCGATGTTTCCCCATCTGTAGGGTCGACATTATGCTTTAGATAGGCTGGGCATCGAGGACGCCTGTAATGTTACTATCTACGCATAGTTGGTCGTCGCAGTTCGTCACACACACATAGTGGTGCTCTAGCTCACAACGCCAACAAAATGCTTACGTTGTTTCAGCACCACCAACACGTGCCACTGTCTGATTCGACCCCTTTGGGTGCTGACGATCAAGAATCAGTTTCTCTAACGCCTGACCAATTGGCAAAACTCGGCTTGACAACTGAGGATGCTCAAAATGTACGTGTGCCTGGGTGACTGACTACTTGTTCGTAGCAACACCAGTCGTGCTTTAATGCATGGCACTATTGTTGAGATTTTGCTAAATCCCAAAGTCACATTTTTGCGTTACCCAGATGGTGCTGGTTGACGACGGATCAGGCACGTTGACGGCCTACGATCGACGACAGTGGGAGCAAATGCAACAAGCAAACTTCGATGATGAGGTGAATAACTGTGTGGTTTGCTGAATGGCAACATGAAACATTAAGCATTTCTTTTTCACATTTTCAGACCTCGATTCTGCAAAGTGCGCTGGACGCCGCGGCACTTGGTCATGTTTAGATACGGAAACATCGCGGGTTTCTTTTACTTTGTGTGTAACTGTTTGATGATATCTCGGCCTTCCCCGTCTTGTTTTGATCGTACATTGATCCAAACTTAATCTGGAACTACAATCAATAAAATTCTAACATAATACATGATGAAATGGCAATTTCACAACATACTGTACAATCCAGAACTTGTGTTAATATGGCAGTTTCTCTTGCAATAACCTTCCATATTAGGTGAGGTGAAAGAGGTGACTTACCGCCTCATAAATTCATTTGTTTTGCAAGAGAACACAAATATAACATGTATTT